>JAOTAZ010101774.1:0-10570 GCA_025629785.1 Erythroxylum oxycarpum
ACTTATACAAATACTGGCCCATAGGGCTCAGTCAGAACAGAATCACGAAGCATAGCTCTACGTGCACACACATATATGACGGAGCAAAGCTCTACGTGGAAGCGCTTCATACTGGCAACTCAAGTCACAACGCCTTTAACTGAATATAGCATACACATAAGATGCTCAAACAAACTCATAATCATCGGACCCAAGTCCGGCATTCAACTTTCGTTGAGAATTCACATAGCACTCGGACATTTCATAGTAGTCAAGGTCACAATCAAAGCACTTTTAATACATTCCCAAATATAGATCTCCTCGGACAATTAAAGTTCGGAATTTATAAGCAGATCATAAATAGTTAATAATATCGGAAGCGAACAGACAAATCAAATCAATCCTAGGAAAACATCTAGGTTGACTCACAATACGCTCCAACAAGCTATTGCCTGGATGGTCTGGCAATGTTCGACTGGCGTCCGATATGCTCCTCTAAAAAAAAGGCAAAACACATTCACAAATATCACACTTTGCACAAATGCACAATTGGTTCTTTTAGGCAAATCAATATAGAGAATGTATGCACAATGCATGTTCAATGACAATTCCGGGGTACAATAATGCGATCCTTATCAGAAATCAGCGCCCTCATTAATACCATGTATATTTACAATTCGATTGAACCAAACAATGTCACACAATTTCCTAAATTCATCGACCACTTCAGGTTTTTCCTATAATACATATTCGGGTCAACTTTTCATACTAAATCAGGTAAGGTAAATGACCAAATTAGACAAAACTTCCTTCTGTAAAGTTATTCTCCTATTTCTTATCTTTCTAATGACACCAAAACCATCTAGTTTGGATCAGTATAAGAAGAGATATACTCAAAATACCTTAGAGTGTTCTTAAGTTCCAGCAGAATTCTTACCTCAACTTCCAACAAAAATTTTGAATATCGTAGAGATATAATTAAAACTCCATTTCTTCATAACAGTTGTAGCCCTATGTCTCTAGTTTACAACGAATCAAAAATCACCTAATTTGGATAAGTATAAAGAAAGTTATGGTCAAAATACAAATGGATGGTCGAGTAGTCGAAGGACGGATGCTCGCCGCGACGAGGATAAAATATGAAGTTGCGACTTCCAGCCTAAAAATCGATTTTTCTCGGGATTTATTGCAGCGTTCGCCGCGACGTGCTCAAGGGGGTCTCATACATCGCGACATACAAAAAAGAGTGAGCCGCGACGAGCTCAAAGGCTAGACACACGTTGCGACGTACAAAAGAGACTACGTCGCGACGAGCTCAACAGGTTAGCCACACGTTGCGGCGTACAAAATTAAATTGGTCGCGACGTCTGGTTCGACACTCGTCTTCCCCGATTCTTATTTTCATTTCCTCAAGTTCATTTACCTCTCAAGTGACACAGATATACCTAAAACCATTCTTCTAACTCATTTAAAACTCAAACACTCACATGCAACTCCAAAAATCCAGAATTTATACTTAAACCTCAACTAAACTACTTCGGAAGAACACAGACAGAAACTATGCATTTTCCCATTCGATTTTTCTCAGAATCTTAACAGAATATTTACAAAACTTCAATCTAGAGTTCAAGAAACACCATAGTAACAAGCTCTTACTCTAAATCGATCATCAACTCTATTCGGCACCGAAACCAACTTCTCTAACCTCACAGCATGCATTTCTATCCACTGACCAACATCAATTAAAACAACAAAACTCAAATTAACACATGACTTACTTGAATCTGCTACGAATCCAGCAAAAGAACCGATTAAAATCAGTAAAAGTCTCACAAATCTCTTTCGGATGTCAAGCTTCTTCACCAAGAACACATGCAATGTATTTCTCCTAATTCAATTTCATTCTCGTGTATAATATGCATACCTCACACGTGTTCTAACCCCATCAAGCCATATGTCACACTAATAGGCCACTTGTCATCTACCTAGTATAGCCACTTGTCCTAAATATAGGTTGCCACATGTCACATCATAATTGGCCCAAAAATCAGATTTTTCACAAAATTCACTAAAAATTCCAAAATATCATAAATAATACCAAATCTTCCAAAACACATTTTAATCATATTTAACAACTCAATTGTACCCGAAAAATGTCATGAATGCATGTACAATCATATTAAAGTGCAAAAATGTGCATGTCACAATTATTATGCATGAAGTGCATATTCCTAATTTCTCATAAATTTTCAAAATTTAAAATTCTAGCCCTAACATGGGTAACGGGATGTTACAGACTAAATATTGAATGCCCAAACCTCCCTCTACCAGAGATTTATTTATCTCCTTCTAACTAACTTTGGACATTTTCCTCCCAACATTCTTACCCTCCAAATGACATCTCTTAACATCTATTCCAGAGACTTAATCACTCCCTTAGGAAGACATATATGGGCCAACTAATATAGATGTAGGAAATTCAGTATTGATTTTACCAAAATTGCCCTTCTTATATCAAAGAGATCCTTATTACACTAGGATCCTAATGTTTTTTGAACCTTCTCTCGGAGAGGGGAGCATTCTCTAAACTATAATCTTTTAGTGGATAAAAGAAAGCCTAAATAGGTAAATAAAAGTTCACTAATTTGTACTCCAATAATCATAGATAACCAAACTACTTCCTTTGAGGCACTTAAGGAGAGGATTAGTACACTTTTCCAAGAATTGATTTGTTAGCTCAATAATTCTTTAAACATCCTTAGGGAATAGGTTAAAGTAAATACTAGCCTTTTATTAGCTTTAAAGAACATTATGAGGTCACCTGTGAAGTTCAAGCTGAAGTTTTATTTCTTTACATTTCCTACATTAGTTGAAGTGAGGTTCATAGAAATATTATGATTAACCAGTCTTGTCAAAACTTCCATACCCAAGATGAATAAATAAGGGGATAAAGAGTCTCCATGTCTTAAACCTTTTCCCCTAAAACAATTTGGTGGGTTCACTATTGATTATGACACTAAAAAGGGGAGTAGTGATACACTCCTCTTATTCATTCCCTATACATATTGAGAAATCTAAACACCTCTAGCACCTACAGGATGAAATCCCAACTTATAGTATCATATACCTTCTGGAAGTCAATCTTAAGGGCACATTTTTTTTAGTGAATTCCTCCTGTCATAGCCCCCTAAATAATTCTTGTGCTATTAGGACATTATCACCCATTTACCTACCTTCCAAGAATGCCCCTAGATTTTCACTAATCATAGAGCCCAACACTCCTTTCATTATAGCTTCCAACAATTTAGAAATAATTTGCAGGAAGTTATATGGGTCTGAAATTTGCTAGTGGGTGAGAATATTGGACTTGGGGACCAGGGTGACAAAGGTTTTATTAACCTATTTTAATATCCTCCTTTTCTAAAAAAGTTCCGGCATAGCTTCTGTCACCATATATTTGACTCTTGACTAAGCATTTTGAAAGAAATGGCCATTGACTCCATCATGGCTTGATGCTTTAGTAGGGCTCATCTAAAAGACCATTCTTTAAACTTCTAATGCAATGAAAGGTCTATTTAAATGCTCCACCATTTCTAAACTGACTTTAAAATTGATGAAGGATCTCATCAGGGCTAAACTTGATTGACTAATAGTAGTAATACCAATAAAATTCCCAAAATATCTAAAAGCTTCTTGTTTCAGCTCCTTTTAACTTGATAAGGTCTCACCATTGCTAGTACACAATGAGCTAGTTCTATTAATCATACTTCTATCTTTTATACATTTATGGAAATATTTGGTGTTTTTATCCACCTCCTTATACCATGTTAACCCTGCTCTTTTCTTAAGAATATAATTACGAGCATTTGTGACTTTAATATACTATTTCACTGCTATCCTCTCCTTAGCATAAAGCTTTGGGTTTTTAGGTTGCAAATATAGGTCTTTTGTGCGTTATACATTTCCTTCTTAGTCTCCTCCATTTTTAGGCTTGTGTTTGAGAATTTCCTGGGGTTGAGACCTTTTAATTCCTATATAATAGCTTATAGCTTTCTGCAGAAGATATGATGTTAATGGACATTCCTTTCCTAATAACTTCATCAAACCTTGGATCCTCAGCTAGGAAATTGCTGAATCTGAATAGAGATTTCTTTTTGACTTATTGGTCATATTCTAAACCACGATAGGGGAATGATTAGAAATTGAGGGATCCATAAAAATTGTTTTACTTTTAGAGAAAGTGTTTAGCCAATCACATTAACTATGGCCCTATCTAGATATTTTTTTTCCTCTAGTGCCATTTAGAGGCTTGTTTGTTGCTCTATGTGAAGAAGCAAATTTCCATTTTCAAGTTTGTTACCCCTATTTTTTGTACACATTCCCTAAACTCTCCATTAAAATTCTTGAATCCTGGTTCCCCTCAGCCTTATCTTGGTACAGTGTACTGTTGACATCACTTTAAATGCGCTAAAGGCCTTACATAATACAATTATCTCTCCAATTTGTCCCATAGTTGTCTCCTCTGAAATATGAAATTAGAGCCATAAACAAAGGTTGCTACCACATAATATTTATCTTAGATCATTTTGATAGTAAGATGTATTACATCTTTCATATAGTCAAAGGCTATGCTAATTCTACTAAGAAGGTGACGATGATGATGGTTTGAGAGCCCCTCCTAAGGGCTCCCCAAAATCCTTATCCTAGTGATATTCTCCTTCTTTATATTTCCAATAAACCAATTATAGCTTCTTTGGATCCTTCCACAAAATCCTTTAGAGCTACTAGTTTACTTAGGTAATTAATAAAGTTCCCCCTTCCCACCCACATTTTAAGAGACAATAGACATTAACTTAGCTATTTAGATTTAGGCCCTTTGCACTTAACTTTCCTCCCTGTCCTCTTCTTATTTCCACTTTGGAATCTTTCCAACTTAGATTTACTTCCCTCTACTGTAAATCAATTGCCCGCTACATTATCCTCATAACCCTCCTGTAACTTCGTGAAATTCCCTCCATCTACCTGGTGGGATTGGTTCTACTATTTCCATACTAGGAGTGTCACTATAACCCCGCAAGATTCCCTTCCTTTGTATAGGGCTTCCTTCAGTTTCCTCTACTAAGGTGTAGTTTGTTGACACCTCTCTTGCACACTTTGCGTGGCCTGTTGTATTAAGCTTTTAGTATACCATCATTCACCTCTAGCCTTGGCTTTGGAGTAATCATATCCTTAGTTTGGTCTTCCATCCTTGTTAACTCCAGATAATCTCCTCACTCAAAATTCCTTCTAGTTGCTACCCATTCCTTTCCTTGTTGTTTCAAAGAGGATTTCCAATAATATAAAACCAACACTTGATCCTCAACCATATTATATCTTTCTCCTAACTTCATAAGGGGAATATAGTTTGGTAGTATTTTATCCAATTCCACAATAATACAAATCCTAATAAATATCACATACTGCAATTTACAAAATTATCACATTTTCACTCAGCATAAGCAAATTGTTCAATTGAATTGATCAAACAAAAATGCATAAGAAATGCTTATGAGACCCTTTCCAATTATTACGTTGTTGTGACTGAGTGCCTGAACTGTCCCGTATCCATTTGGATACCAGGCTCATTAATCGTTGAGCCTATGGCTCTGAATCACTTTTGAGCTCGAGGCTCGGTTTCACTCGTTGAGCTTTAAGCTCTAATCAGTGGCTACTTAGGTCACAACTGCCATTATCTGATTATGCATTCATGAATGGAAAGCATGTAACACAATTCATCACAGTATAAAGCACATAGGTCCCATATTCACATTCAAGCAGCACTTCAATATCTCAATCCCCATTACACAATCATTGAACCTCCTGTCCGGAATCCACAATCAAACACATTCATTTATCATTCACAACATAATCATAAACAAACAATAATTGAGAGAAACCGTCTAGGTTACTCACCAACTACTCCCGAAGCTAGTGCCTGGAAGTTCCGGCAACGTCCGTGGGTTGACGTTCCAGTTGTTCCTCTATAACAAATACCATACACATAAATCACAATTTGAACAATCATAGGTGTTTGATAATGCACATGAATGAAATGAAAGATGTACAATGCATGTTCATGAAAATCCTGGGTATTTATCCCAAAACAGTGTACTATACCCAATTTCCATCTAAACATTGAAAACCTTAGAGACTAAATCACAATTCAGCTTCTTCAAATAATTTGTAGCCCTATTTCTCTAGTTTACACTAAATAAAAAACCATCTCATTTGGAATCCTACAGGTTCAAATATGATTAAAACATTGAAGTATACCTAATCCCATTTACACTGTCCTAACAGACTCCCGCACTTTCCTTTGATCACTCATTTTCAATTTAATACCAATTACCACAAATTTTCATGGAGATATAGGAAAATGTGTTAGGAATCTTTTGCTTCAAGAATCAAGTCATTTTGAGGTCTATAGAAGGAGTTATGTTCAAAAGAAGCTACCAAGTTTAAGTCCCCAATCAATTTGAACCTGGTTTGGCGCGATTGTCATAACTCTCACTTTAGATGTTGGATTGCTTTCGTTTTTGGACCATTAGAAAGAATTCATCTAGATATACAACTTTCATGAAGACACCAAAGTCAGATTATGCCTCTAAAAGGGTCAAAAATCACAAGCTTTCTAGTGAATGTCCGTTAAATGGACATGTATCGGGTGTAGGATGCCAAAATGACCCGAGAATGTCCGTTAAACGGACATCCATGTCCATGTCCGTTTAACGGACATAGACTGGCCAAGGGGTCCAAAACATCCGAGAAGGTCCTTTAAACGGACTTCCATGTCTGTTTAACGGACATAAGTCACCAAAAACCCCCTCCAAGGCCTCTTCCAAGGTTCCTACACCCATCCTATCAACATATATATCCATAATCTTATCAAAATCACTTTTTCTAGCACAAAAATCACTTTATAACAACTCAAACATCAATTAAATTGCATGAAATCCTTAATTCTCAACTCATTTCATTCATCAATCTCAACTTCCTCTTATCATTCTTAATCTCTATATCCTTCTCCCTAACATAACTTAGTCCTATGTACCAAGGTCTTCATACTCAAAATTCATCATTTCCAAGTTCATGAATACCTCATGTACACCTCAATATTATCTTAAAACATCCATACCCAATTCATATCCTCTATTTAACCATAAACACCCAAAATGGAACATAAACATACACACTCATCCACAACTTTTGCTACACTTAATGTCCTATATTCATGTCAAGATTTGGGGCTCTTAAAGATAAAATTAAAAATCAAAGTCTTCATAAGAAATGCAACCAAATGCCTCTAGTTTCATTCAAACCAAAAATCATTTCAATTAAGCAACAATAGAAGCAATTATGGCCAATACATTGAAGCATACTCAAAGATCATATTGCTGCAAAAATTTTCCAGATTTTCCAAACATTCAATATTTTACATCTAACTCACCTTATACCTTCTTAAACCTAGATTATCTCCTCCATTTCATTTCCTCATCATTCCCTACCTAATTGAACTCAATCATTTACTTACAAACAACTCATGATCTATCATTTATCATGAACAAAAAACAGAACACATATATATATATATATATAACCATTCAAAAACAAGGTTCTATACTCATCCAATCATCCCCTTTGAACATTATCCAATCTCTAAACCTCTTTATACCCTTACACATAGCCAAACACAAAACATGAACTTAAGGTTTTCATCACCCATGACACATATACATAAACCTTGCAAAATAACATCACAACTCAAGTCAATCATCATTTTAGCTTTAATTAACCATGCCTATGACATTACAAGCAAAACCTTACTTGATTAAGCTTCAATCTCTTCAGACTCTCGCTAAACCCTAGTTCCCAAGCATCCCATGTTCTTCATCTTGAAAGAGATAAAGCTAGGTTTTCTTATGGAACTTGAAGAAACAACAAGATGAAAGTAGAAAGTGAAAGATGGAGCAATTCAATGTGGAAAATCAAGCTAAACCAGCCATGGTTAATCCCGTGGTGAGAAGGATTAGGGATTACCAAATGCCTTTTATTGCAGGGAATCCATCATGCATTAGGTTAACTACGGCTGCAAGGAATTATGAGTTGAAGCAAATCCACTTGTCTATGCTGCCACAATTTAATGGGATGTCTAGTGAAGATGCACTGGCTTTCATGAGAGATTTTTATGCAACAGTTCAGATACTTCCCTTGTACGGCCTGAGTGAGGATGAATTGATGCTAAGGTGTTTCCCTTATTGTATGAAGGGTTTGGCAAGGAATTGGCAGCTAAGTCTGGAAGTGGACTCCATGGACACTTGGGAGAAGGTAATGGAGACGTTCATGATGAAGTGGTACCCAGCCAATAAGACTCTCGAAATTCAAAAGATGTTACGTTGGTTTTCGCAGAAAGACGGTGAGAAGTTTCATGAGGCTTGGGAACGGTTTAATGATCTCCTCAATCAATGCCCACATCATGGTTTCGATATGTATTCACTGACTCAATTATTTTATTATGGGCTGTTCGATCACAATCAGACTTTGGTAGATTTGAATGTTGGAGGTAATATCAGTGATTTGAGTTCTCAAGAGTTATGGAATATTTTCAAGAAAGTGGTTGAGAACTCGCATTGCAAGGTAACCCGGAGCAAAACAGTAGCTTTGAACGAAGTAGGATCCAAGTCGGACATGGCATATCAGGTTGCGGAGATAAATAAGAAGTTGAATCTGCTGATGAGTGAAAATAAGTCAAGTCGCGACCCGTGCACTCTGTGCGGAAGATTGGGGCATGCAGCAGCAGGTTGTATGAATGTTGAGACAGCGTTGACTGAGGAAGAGGTGAATTATGTGAACAATGACAGGCAGGGTCAGAGGTTAGATCCCTTCTCAAACACTTACAATGAAGGATGGAAATTTCATCCGAATTTTGCATGGAAGAACCAAGGGGCATCAAAACCTACGGGACCACCTGGGTTCCAGCCGCCTGTCAAGCAACAATTCGCAGGGCCATCATCTTCTGCTCCACAACAGTTCTCATCTCCGTGGGAGAAAAAGGTAGACAGGCTTGAAGACATGTTTACCCAACTCATGGGCAAGATGGACCAGAATACTCAAGCTAGTTCTCAAGCGATGAATAGAATGGAACAGAGTATTCAATCGAACCAGGCAGCGATTAGGAATTTGGAAGTGCAAATTAGCCAAGTGGCAAGAGAGGTTAGTGAAAGAGGCAAAGGGAAGCTGCCTAGTAACACTCAGGTGAATCCAAAACAAGATTGCATGGCAGTTGTTTTGAGAAGCGGTAAGGTTGTAGAAGATTCTACCCCGAAGGAAACGAAGGTTCAAGAGATAGACGAAGAACAGACAGTTGAAAGACAAGAGCTTAAGGAATCACCGAAGAAGAAGGAACAGTCACCGGGATCAGATCTGACCTTTGTGCCACCTATCCCGTATCCTCAAAGAGTAAGGAAGAAGCCTACACCAAGTTTCTAAAGGAAATTATCTCTAATAAGAAGAAGCTGGATGATTTCGCTACCGTGGCCCTGACAGAAGAGTGTAGTTCTATTCTATAGAATAAACTACCTCCCAAGTTAAAAGATCCAGGGAGTTTCACTATACCTTGTCATTTTGGAGATTCTAACATTTTTCAATGTTTATGCGATCTTGGTGCAAGCATTAATTTTATTCCTTTGTCCTTGTACAACAGGTTGGGAATCGAAGAACTCAAACCCACTACAATTTCTTTGCAGCTGGCCGACAGATCAATTCGATATCCTATCGGGATAGTTGAAGACTTATTGGTGAAAGTAGGTAAGCTTATAATTCCTGCTGATTTTGTTGTGCTTGAAATGGAGTTTGATTTGCAGGTTCCCATCATTTTGGGAAGACCATTCTTAGCCACAGGAGGAGCTTTAATTGATGTCTCGGAAGGTAAGTTGACTTTGCGGGTAGGTGCTGAGAAAGAGGAGTTTAATATTTTCAAATTAATGAAGGGTCCCTCTTTTAATGAAATGGCTTACCGAGTTGATGTAGTTGATTCCCTTGTGCATGATTCTGTTCCTAAATTGTTGAGTGAGGATGTGTTAGAAGTGTGTTTAACACTAGGACTGGAGCCGAGAGAAGTGGATGATGAATTAGCGGAATGTGTTTATAGGTTGCAGGGTAATGGTTTTAGGCATAGACCTCAGATTGAAGAATTAGGTCCTCCAAAACCTAAACTTTTGCCTTCTACCCTCAACCCACCAAAACCCAACCTTAAACAACTTCAAACCCATTTGAGATATGCTTTCTTAGGAGAAGCAGAAACTTTTCCAGTCATTATCTCCTCATCTTTGAACCCTTTCCAAGAGGAGAAATTGTTAAGAGTTTTGCGTGAACACAAATTAGCTATTGCTTGGAATATTGCTGATATAAAAGGGATTAGCCCTTCTATCTGTGTTCACAGGATTTTGATGGAGGAAGATCACAAACCTAGTGTGGAGAGTCAAAGGCGACTTAACCCTAATATGAAGGAAGTTGTGCGTGCTGAAGTTCTTAAATTACTTGATGCAGGGATTAT
>JAOTAZ010101879.1:0-10562 GCA_025629785.1 Erythroxylum oxycarpum
CAAAAGGAGCAAAAGTAGAGGCATTTTGAGCAAGGTTTTCATGCAAAGAAATTAAGGTGGGTTCCATGTTTATAATTGAGTAATAAGCCACTAATGTTTTCTTTTGGTTTAAAAGAATAAAATGATTTCAATTATTTCAATTAAATGTTGCTTTTATGGCTTGTGATTTATTTGAGAAATTGTTACATGTTTGATGTATAAAATTGTGATGATGAATTATGAATTGCTAAATGAAAGGGTTTTCGAAAAATTACATGTTCATAAAAAACAAGTTTTCGAAACGTTGCCATTTGGGCAATCTTTTTGCAAGTTATGATTACATGTTATGTGGGTTTGGTTTGGTCCATTCTGTTCTGTCAAGTGCACTTATCTAAAGGCTTCTCCCGCCTACCCGTTAGTGGCATGGAGCTCCTTTATAGACTTCCTTACGATTACACAAAACTACTATGTGGGATTGTGTTAGTTCGTTCTGTTCACGACTACACAGGACCATTATATGGGAATATGTTAGTACATTCTGTTACGGACTACCTAAACCATTCTGATGTGCTTATGTGTTTATGATTTATGAACAAGTTGAAAAATGCATAAATTGTGTTGGTTGTGATTTTGATTTCATGACAAGGATTTTGAGGGACATGTGTTTTATGATTCAATAAGAATTTTCTATGACAATGAACTTCTTGATATGGTTTTGCTTGTTATCCGTTATAAACTTGTTACCCACAGGCTTTAAGCTCACCCCCTTTCATTCGCATCTCCAGGTGATGAGAAAGAGATCGGGTGAAAGAAAGTCAAGGCATTCATTTGATTATGCATAGTTTGTTTGTATTTTAAGTTAGATTGATGTAAAAATAAGACTTTAGACACATTTCGAGAATTATGGGATTTTGTATCTTTTTTTGTACTCCAGATTTTTGATATTGGTGATGTAATGTGGCTTGGAATGCCATTAAAGCTTTGTAAACATTTATCTTATGATGTTAATGAAATATGAATTGTGTATGGATGCTGTTGAGTTGAGATTAGGTATGCTTGAAATTATTAACTTGAGATGATGAATCTTGAGCATAAACTATTGTTATATACATATATAAGTGAGATGTTATGGAAAAGAAAGATAGGAATGTTATGAATCATGAGATGTTGTTGAATATGAAGAGTCAAATGAATTGAGGTTGAAAGTTTGATTAATTCCAATTAGTAGTGGAATGGATAAGAATGATGTTGCCTTAGTTAAGGAAATGAATTGGGGACAAATGTCAAGTTTTCATAAGGGAAAAATTGTGTGCTGAACTCAAAGGAAAAATTGTATTGATTCAGGTAGAATTAGTAAAAAATTGTCTTCTTGAAAGTTGTAGATGATCATTTTAGCTTTCCAATGATATAAAGATTCCAATTTTTGGATACCAGAGTGAAAAGATATGATCGTTACAAGTGAAGATGTTGCATAGGAAGTTTAAACATGACAATCATGGTGAATGATGAGAGTGTGTTTGTGGTGAGTAATTTGAGTTGAATTTTGGGAGTTTGATGCACCCAAATTGGTAATTGAACGTTCTAGGAGTGTGTTTGCATTAGAATAAGTGAAATTGGGAAGATTATGAGTGAATATGATGTTAGATTGGATATAGGAAGCATTGGAAGGGCTTTGGAGGGGTTTGGGAAACCCCCATATCCGTTTAACGGACTTTAGGTCCATTTAACGAACTTTTACAGGTCAAATAGCATCGTCCATATCTGTTTAACGAACATTAGGTTCGTTTAACAAACCTTATCGGGTGAAAAAGTGCTTCTAAGCTAGTCTATGTCTGTTAAACAGACATTCACAGGATAACTTTAGTAAATCACGATTTTTGACCCTTTTAGAGGCAGAATCTCACTTCGTGGTCTTCATAAAAGTTGTAGGTCTCGAAGTCTTCTTTCCAATGGTCTAATAATGAACTCAATCAGACATTTTTGGTGAAAGTTATGGAAATTTCTCCAAGACATGTTACTGCATGATTGAGGGTATAAACACGTTTGATTATTTTGGTCATAACTTCCTCATTCGACCTCCAAACGAGGTGCTTCTTGAAGCAATAGATTCATAAGACATGTTTCTATCTCAATTAGCAACCTATCCAAAACCCTAACTAGTTCTAAATTTCTCTAATAAACTATCAGAAACCTATGCAACACCTCTCTTTACAAAATTTACCGATTTGATTTAATTTTTGTTCTATTAAATCACATAACTCTCGTTTGCCTAATTTAATCATTTTTCATTTGATTCACCCTCTGAGTTTATTATTGAATTATACACTTCTAGAATTAAACCACAATAAATCCAATGACACATAAACAATAAGATTTTATTAATTCAAGAATAAAACTCTGAAGGTGAGTTTAGAACATTGTCAACATTCAAGATCCTATCATCAAACTGTTATTCCAATTCTATACAATAATAAAATTGAAAATAAATAGGAAATACGATTTGAACGAATGATGGGAGGCAGCAACATCGGGAAACGCTTGATTCAATAAGTATGTTGAGTCAGCTTCTTCTCCTCTTCTCTCGTCCTTCTTCTCTTCCTCTATCTCTCGATGAATTCTCTTTAGGGTTTCTTTGAAGTGACTGATGCAAAAGCTCATTTTGCCTCTTTATCTTGTTATTTACATATCCTTTGTGTTCTAAACAATTTTGGGGTCTAAAAGTACAAAAATATCTCAAAACTTAACATTTTTTATTGCCTGTGAGTCTGCTTGACCCAGGCCACGACTATGGCCCTATAGGCCAACATCTTGGGCCATATCAGAGCCTTCTGTCATGATCATGACATGCAAACCACGATTGTGGGCCCATGTCCTGGGCTTCTGTCATGATCATGGCTCGTGGGCCATAATCGTGGGCTAACTCTGGTGCTTCTATCACTATTGTGGCCCGTTGATTCGACCCGAATGTCTCCAAAACTTCTTCATTCTTCAATCTTGATCCTGAAACACTAACAAACATATCAAGGTACCTCAAAAACATAATATTTAAGCTCAAAGACTTGTACTAACCCATAAAACATTTAAAACACAATTAATTTTAAAACTAACACAATTCTAACCTAACCACATACTAAATGATAAAATTAATAGCTAAACACATATCAAACTAAGTCCTAAAACATGATGCAATTTACAATTATTACCCACATATAAGCAAACCCCCCACATATATTCTTTTGTGCATCCATAATTATTAGTAACCAACAAATGCTCCACTAGTTTTAAGGCTTGTATAGGACATTTGGTTAGGTTTAAGGCTTGTAATGTGGTTAACATAAAAAATGGCAAATAAAGCTCATGGGGCTTAACAAAGAATAAATTCATATCACTAGGTGGGTTATTTAGGTAATGTAGCTTATGAAACAAAGAATGCCTATATCATTTCCATATTAACGCATGTGATAAAAATGTGGTCTTGTACAAAAAATCAAGGAAAATTTAAGATGTACATATCATGAAGGTCACACACAAATAAAAGATAACGAGACAGATATGGATGTGTTAGTCTATAAAGGCTCAAAATCTCAATGGCTTGTGTCTAACACTGGTCACTACTCTTCTAAAGATGATGTATATTGACTGATTACAAAAGTAAAAGTGCATGTTTAAGTTTAGATGAAAATTTTCTAATTAATTAACTCTCTAACTATGATTATATTGTCTTAAAAGCAATATAAAAGGAGAAATGGTTTATTTGTTTGTTTGTTTTTGTAAACACCTACGGAACGCATATAAGCAGCAAACAAACTTAAAACATTTATGAAAACTAAGATTGCCACCCCCACATTTAAAACTTACATTGTCCTCAATGTAACATCAAATGTAAGCAGTGCCTTTGTTTTTTTCATTAGCTTGACTCCATTTTTTTCCTCATAAAGTTATGAATTTTGATCTCTAGGAATCACAACTTTGGCATTTTCCACATGACCTTCATTAGGATAAGGCTTGAGTTGATGACCACTTACCTACAATGTCTTCCCTATTTTCAAACTTTTTATCTTTGCTGCACCATAAGGAAAGACATTAATTATTACAAAAGGATTGACCTAATAAGGATGACATTTATCTGGAAACAATTTATATTTAGCACAATAAAGAAACACTTTTTGACCAATGATAAAGCTTTTTAGCGAGACATTAAAAGCTTTGGTCTTCTCTTTTATTAAAACCACTTCTTGTTCATTTGTATGCTTTCACTTACAATCTTCCTATACTAAAAGATCAATAACATTAATTACAAACATAGAGTGGTCATTATAAGAGTGCTTATTAACATAAAAATATTGAAACGAGGAATTTCCCCATCGAAATCCATCATGAGGGTACCTTTACGAACATCTATCTTAGTTTACATTGTGTTGAGAACCAACCTCCCTAGTAAGATATGTATGGTTGTAGGAAGTTTCATCATTCATGTCATTCACATAAAAATTAGCAGGAAATATTAGTTCATTTAACTACATAAGCACATCCTCAATCATAGATAAGCTTTAGAGCATTAAATCAATTGTATGATAACACTAGTTTCTTTTAATGTAAATTTACAGAAGCATACATGGAATGAGGCATAAAATTAATTGATGCTCCTAAATCTAACATGGCCTATTTAATCTCAGTGTTACCAATTATGTAAGGAATAGTAAATATACCTGGGTCTTTACACTTAGAAGGTATTTTCTTTTTAAATACTGCAGAAACATTTTCACTCATCCTAATCATTTCATTACCTCTGAACTTTCACTTGTTTGTACACAATTCCTTAAGTAATTTTGGGTACCTTGACACTTGCTTGATCACTTGTAACAGTGGGATATTCAATTATCCTTCCGAAGGTTTTCCCAAATCTCTTTATCCTTATCCTCCTTACTTGACTTTGCTAAATTGCTAGGAAAAGGTAGAGCATTAATCTTTTCAACAAATAGGAATTTGACATTTGATAGGATATCCAATTCTTCTTTATTAACCATCTTTTGAGTAATTCTTTCAAGATCCTCAAGCTTCTTACAACTCCTCAAGGTGATTGCACTAAAATTTCTTCATATTTGACTCAAGTTGTGATGGCAATTTTCCTTCTCTTTAGGCTTTTAGATGGTTTATCACCATAGCCATCTGGCTTACCTGGTTCTCTAAATTATGAATGCTATAATTCACGTCTTGAAATTTAGATATGGTCTCTTATTGAAATTGTTACATACCTTGTTAGAATTGCAAAGTTTTAGTTACAATAGACTTAACCATATCTACTAACGACATAACTTAGTTAGAGGAGGCTTGTAGCCTTGATTTAAATGGTTATGCTCCTTACAAATTAAGATGTGCTTAATTGATTGTACATTTATTCCATAACACTTAGTGATTAATGCTATGAAATGCTCAAGACATTCACTTTAGTTCATATTTGGTTTTAGGTACAATTTGGAAGCAAAAGAGCTCAAATGAGTTTAAGCATACTCTTTGAGTCATCTTCTTGAGATTCACACACAATTTTCTTCATGGAACAAGAATGAGAAGGATTAGAGAAAAGAGGCGACAAGAAAATGCATAAAAGGAAGAGCATAAGTCACTACCATTGTCATGGGCGTAACAACCATGATCAACATAATCACACCCATACAAGAAGGCTCATGGCCGTGAGCCTTGATGAAAATGCATGGGAAGTAGTTTCAGCAGCTTTGGTTCGACTTCATTATTATAGTTGAAGTTAAGTGAATACTGGATTTGCGATTTGGTATACTTGAATGAGCTTAATGGTTTAATCTTTTCATTTGTGTTGATAGAAAATTCTGGATGTTAGCATATGTCTACTTGGTACAGTTCTTTGCTCTTCTCAACTCAATTTCTTTGGTAACCAACAAGCCTCATTACAACCCAATAAAAGACCTAGCTGACTAGTGTGGGTTTTAAACCCGAGCTAGTGGTAGAGATGTAAACTTGTGTCAGTCCTATGGAAAGAACAAATCTGTGCTGGATTTTGAGGGAAACATCAACACCTAAATTTCACATGAGCGAATGAGTGAAACATTGCGAGGGTATAGATGTTTTTACTTTTTACTTGGGCACTCCTGAAGCGGTTAACATTCCTAATTAATTAGGAGATCAACCTTCATGGGTTTGTTTATTTAATTCCAGATTGCTTACATGAACTTAAAAAGTGATGAGTGCAGTTGAAAGAATTGTGATAAGATGTTGAAGTGTCTTGATAATTTGAGTTGATTGAATACTTAAGGGCAAGTATTGTTCAAGTGTGGGGAGTTTTGGACGTAGGCTTGGATTATAACCTGAACTAGTATAAATCGACTGCATCATTCTTTCTCTCATCTTAACTTTTAAATTTCTGCATTATATTGTGTGTATGTTCATTTTAGAAAGAGACTCCTTCACTTTTATAATATGCTCCTTCTGTTTTCAACTTACAAGAGGTTCCTTTTTATTTTAACAGGTGCTTCCTGTTTTAAATTATTTTAATAGGATTTATTATTTAGCAAGCTCCTATCATTTAACATGTTTCTATTGTCTAACAGTCTCCTGTTGTTTTAATTTTTAACAGGCCCTGCCTTTATAGGAATTGAAAGTATCTTGTAAAAATTTTCAAGTCACACACAATTCATCCCCCTCTTGCGTGTGTTTGCTTTATCAAAAACTAAATCAAACATCAATATCGACACGATATTTATAACATTGGTCCAAGTATGTACACAACTTGCATTTCTTCATATTTATGTTTCAAAACAAATTATAAAATTTATACTTAATGATAAATTTTATATTAACAGAATAGTTGAAATATGTTATACTAAATTCTAACGATTTGTGTTAGATTTACTAAATTCTAACGATTTGTGTTAGATTTTCACCTTTTACATGTTTAAACTGAGAGTAAATTTTCTTTTTTATTTACAATTTTTTTAAATAGCTTAAATTTTGAAATGTTTGGGATATAGCGATGAATTTCTATAAGTTGTCAACTTTAGATACTCGATCTACAAGCTTGTGCAAGGCACACTACAAGAAGATTGCAAATTACTGACAAAAAATTCCCTACAAAAAAATTTGTGTAAATTAGCAACAGAAATTGGTTTCTGTAGGTAAATTTGTCCGGGAAAAAAGGTAATTTGCAATTAAAAAAACATCTTTTAAAGTGGATAGAATTTTACAGGTAAACTTTGCCGACAGAATTTAGTGTCGAAATATTGAATGTCATCGTAAAAATAGGCACCAATAGTTCCCGGTAAAAATTGCAAATGAAATTTACTAACGAAAAGATTTTCCTTAGGGAAATTACTATGTGGTGATACAAAATGGTGTTTTTGTAGGTAAATTATCGATGGAAACACCATTTTGTAGGTAAATTCAAATGAAAGTGGTACCCTCATTTAAATTGGAAGGAAAACGACATCATTTAAATTGGAAGGAAACGTTGTCATTTTCCTTCCAATTTAATCAGCAAAATCGAAGCCCCCCTCCCCTTTCGTTTTGGTCTTCGTCCTTCCAATTTAATCAACAAAATCGAAGCCCCCCTCCCCTTTCGTTTTGGTCTTCGTCTTCTTCCCCTCTGTTTTTTCCATCTTCTTCCATCTTTGTCGTTTGCCATATAACAAGGTTGTTCTTCCACCAACTGCTTCCATTGTCTTAGGTGTATCATCTGTTGAGGTTGATCATCATGCTCTACTTTTGGGTTTATAATAAGTCAAATTATTCATATGTAATTTTGAGATGAATTGGAACTCCTTTTACTTATCTTGATGTGAATTTAAAGCTTTGTTATTTCTCACATATTTCAACTATATTGCTTAATAGGTGCAATTTGATAGATTTTGGGCATGAGACATAACTTTGACTATGGATGTCAGATGAAGGTCATTCAACTACGCTTCCGAAGAGGACTCCAAGTTCTACAACTTCCGTGAAGACTCCAAGGAGAAATTTTATCGTCTAAAGGGTCAATATATGGCACAAATTTGTAGAGGCCTAGGGCATGTCCATTAAATGGACATAATGTCCATTAAACGGACATCACCTGGCCAATTCCACTCTAGAAACCCGAGAAGATCCACTTAACGAACATTACCTGTCCAACTTCACTCTAGGGACCCGAGAAAGTCCATTAAACGGACAAATAATCCTCTTAATTGACTTTGTCGACCCAAGAATGTTCTGCCTGCCCCTGTTTAGAAAAAACTAGGTTTCTTTGAACCCAAGACACTATAAATACTCATTTTTAAGACCTAAAGAGGGGGCTAGACACTGAAAACAAGGTTGTAACACAAAGAGGCACCAAAAGAGGAAAAGAGGAAGGAATCAAGTATTAAAAGCAACCTTGTTTTGTGTTCTCTCTACCTTCTATCTCTACTCTTTCTTGGATGTTGATTTTCTTTATGTGTATAGATTATGTTATCATGTTCTTGAACTAAACCCCATTTAGGGTAAGGGGTGTAGCCTATTTAGGGAATGGATTTGTATTTTATGGATTGATTGGTGTTGAATGAAGGTTCTTGGGTTATGTTTATCTTTCTTATATTTCACTGTTGTCTCTATGCTTGATCACCATAGATGCATTCTTAGGAATCATATGATGAACTGAGAGGTGAAGTATGATTTATACACTAGGAAGATAAACACATTAGATTTAAAGATAGAAATGTCCTAAACTAGTATGATAACTTATGATTGCTTGTTCTTAATGAATTTGACTAGTTAGAATTCACATTGAGAGATAGTAATCAACTAGTTGGGTGTTCTTATATTTCTTGAGAGAGAAAATGAGTAAAGATATGCAATTGTTATTATAACCTATCATTCAATCAATTCCATAATTTATTAATCAATTTCCTAAATTGGTGAACCCCAAAGCGCTAAGTTCAAATCATCAAATTTTCCCTAATTGTTTATTTCCAGTCTTTACAATTTATTGTCTACTCACTTCTAATCATCTTTTAAGTTTATTTTTACTTTCAATCAAGTAATTAGGATTAATTATGTAGTGAGTATCTTAGTCCTTGTGGGAGACGACCTTGGAATACTCGATTTGTAGGTACTAGGAACAACTCTATTCACTTGCAGATTGTTTCGACTAATTTATTTTTTTTGCTTCAATTTTATTATTAAATGATTTTATGTTCGTTGTTCGTTGGTTTTGTTACTGTGGATTGCATTGTCAGGGTTTATTTCAGTTTTTACTGTGGATTGGTTGAGGACAAATTGATGTGGGGTGTTAATTGAATTTGTTTTTAAACATATGTGATCTGATTATTAGCACAAGAAAGATGATGAACATATTTAGGAACTTTACGAAACTATGATGTCTTCTTGCATCGTGATCTACCCAGCACTGATTACATCTACTTACTTTGTTACTGTTGTACATTTTCATCTTAACTTTTCCATTGCTTTTTCTTGTCCTTTTCTATTTGAAAGTAACAACTTTGAATTGCATCAAAAGACCGCATTAAAAAAGGAAGATCCTATATAGTTTTTTCAGTTTCAATCAGAAAATGATGCCTCATTATTTACTACTAAACCAAAACCAAGAATTGGTTGCTTTCCTCTTTCTTTAACTTTTTTAATAAGAAAAGAGAAAGAGACATTAAAAAGTAACAATTGGTAGATATAATCTAAAGGAAAAGGGAGAGGGTGAGGTTTCATGTATCATAATGCTATGCTCTTTTTAATTTTCATTTCCCATTTTCAACATATTTTTCTCATCTTCATTTTTTGTAACCTACTAATATGATCAAGAATCTTATCTTCATTCTTCTAACCTACTAATGTGATCAAGAATCTAAGTACTTATTATGATTGCATCATTTCCTCTCTCCTCAAAAGGTTTTAGCCTTAAATCATTGCAAAGAAGGTCTAGCTTATATGTGTTCTCATTGATTTTTTTAATGAATTGAAATGGATCATCTCCTTTAGGCAAACACTTAAAGCTCCTATAAATTAAGGACCTTTCTTTTTTTTTTATATGTACCCAAAATCAATGTCAGACATAAAAAATAAACACCTACTTTGTTTATTAACCTTTAGATAGTATTTTTCATTCTCATGAAGTAAACAAATTTCAAACAATCAAAGTTAAATTCATTAGCATTGCAAGCACTCTTAATATTTCTTCCCTTTGTAAATAAGGTCACTTGCTTGTTTTTATTTCTTGTGACACTCATTCATTTTCTTTTGAAACTTTTTTCTCGCTTTTTGGTTTGAACCTTATCCTTTAGAACTCTTGATCTCACTTTTTTCTTTTCATGACTTTTAGACTCTCTTACATCATTATACGTTGCCTTGATCTTCTTAAATTATTATTTCATTGCCTAAGAAAGAGAGATCACATTTTCCTTCTCTTCTTTAGGTGTTAAACCATCTTTAGAAGGCATACTTATAAGCTTCCTAAAGAAATACTAATTTATACACATTTTTTCTTTACTTATTTTACTTTACTATTCCCTTTATATATATATATATATATATAACTAATACAATGTAAAGAAAAATAAATAATAAGATGATTGAAACGATTTTGATGACAT
>JAOTAZ010101895.1:0-20405 GCA_025629785.1 Erythroxylum oxycarpum
AATAATAATTTTTAAATATTTCACATGTAAATAATAACAAAAATTAATATAAAAAAGACAATCATCATCATACAAATATAAAATTAAGAATATTACAAAATATTTAAAATATTACAATAATATAATTTTATCATTTTAGTAAATAATATTACATCAAAAGATTCAAAACATCCAATAAAAAAACAATAAATATCCTTGAACGATTTACAAGATGGCGAAGAAACATTCAAGTAGAAGTTAAATCTGAAACAAAAACATTACACTTACATTACATATATAGAATTTAACATAAACATCAAATACAAGTAAAATTAAAAGAAGAGGGAAACAAAAATCTGGAACGAAATTCAATCGTCAATAGGAGGATACTTGCTATAACTGCACTAACCCTAATGATCATTTGGTATAAAGTCCTCATCATTAAGAGGAGCTTCATCATCATTATCATTCAAATTTAATGCACCAAATGACATATCAATGCTTTCTCATCCAAGATTATCTTCTAAATTCAAATCATTTACATCAACCAAATTCGGTTCTTCAAAAACCCAATCCGCCAAAAGATCAATATTATCAATGACAATTGGTCACTTGAAATACTTGTGCTACTAAGATTCCTAGTAAACAAATAAATTTAATTATTAGAAAATTGTAAACAATTATATCGAAATTAATAATGACAATAATGAAAATAACATACCTTAAAAGAAGCTTTAAATTGTAACGAACAAAAACCAAGTTATTCAACCTCTTATGCCCCAATCAATTCCTTTTCTTTGAGTGTATAAATTCAAATGTGCTCCAGTTTCGTTCACAGCCTATTACACTCACATATTGACTTAAAATCCAAATCACAAACCTTTTCAATTCTGGAACATCATTTCCGAGTAGATCCCACCAAGAAACTGTAAGTTATAAGATAACAAAAGTAGTGTTATAAACAAAATAAAGTGATAATTAATTTTCAACAAATAAGAAAAAAGAAATAACTAATACCTAGAGAAAGGTTTCCTCTTTGTCAAATAGCAATTGACATTCCAAAATCCTCAAAAACAACTTGTAAAGCTCTATTTGTGAGCTTAAAAGATCTTGCATCGTGTCAACTCTAACAATTGTTGTAATTGTTAAAAGCATTCATTTATTAACTTCAGCTTATTTTGTAAGATCCAGTCTAAAATACATACTAGGATTCAAAAATACCCTAGCTGTAAACAATGGAGAAGAAAGTTGTCTTTCCCTTCTCTCATTAATGATTGAAAGATATGGTGTGTATAAAGAAGCCCTATTTTTCAGATTAGCTCCAATTGCTTCCATCGCTCTCTCTATGGCATTAAAAATTTAACCCATTGTTGGTTTTTCTTTACTATCAGCTAAGCGAACCACCCCCACTAAAGGATCACAAACTCGGATAACAAATTGACATTGAGACTAAAATTGTTGGATCCCGTTTCCGGAACCCAACTCTTCAGAATATACCATAATACTTGAGCGTGATTCCTTGGAGGGTTATTTCCATGAACCCTTATTAGACATCATTTCACAAAGGTGGCGTGCCCACGATAGTCACACATAAAAAAAAACTCAACCTTTGAACAAAGAAGGCAATATGAATATACACAACCGAAACTAATTCAATCTATCATTTCATTACTAAAGCAGAAGAGTTTGACAAACATTATTTACATATCAAAAGCCACACCATTGGCTTATTACAAAAACACAAAATAGTAACTTGAAGCAATTCCCTTAAGCTCTTGATCACTTGATCTCTTAGCTATCACCTAAAGATGGGAAAGAAAGGGGGTGAGCTTGAAAGCTCTTGGGTAATAATAGTTTATAACGGAAAATAAGCAAAAACCCTTTATAAAACTCATTGTCATTGAACATTTTGATATCCATAGTAATTCCACATTTAAAAATCATAAAACACTTATATCATGAAATTCTCAATTTGTCAAACAATTCATAATAGTACCAATCATGTATGCATCAATCTTGTCAAACATATCATGATCATATAATCACATCCAAATGGTTCAGGTGGATCCAAAAACAAAACGTACTACGCATTACCACATAATGGTCTTGCGTTGTCGTGAACTTATGGGAGTCCATGAAGGAGCTTGATGCCACTAGTGGGCAGGTGGGAGAAGCCTTTTGTTAAAGTGCACTTGACTTAACTTAAGGGACCACCACAAACCCACATAACATGTATTTCATGACTTAGAAACTTGTTGCCCAAAATGCTACATTTTCGAACTTGATTTCATAAACTTGAGATATTTCAAAAACCATTTCGAAAAACATGATTTCATAAACATGCACCTTTTCCAAAAAGAATCATTTTCAAAATCTTTTCATAAATCATCAACACAATTCACGTAGCAAACATATAACAATTTCTCATTTCATTCAAGAAGCAATAAATGCAACACTTATGATGCAATTTAAAATCATTAAACTTTCTTGATCCAAAGAAAGCATTAGTGCCTTGTTTACTTTATTATAAACATGTACCCACCTTGATTTCCTTCCTTATAGACTTGCTCAAAATACCTCTTCACTTTTTCCTCTTGCCTCTTTTGATCCCTTTATACATTAACAAAAATCCCACTCAATAGGGTTTTTCAATTGAAAATCCCTCAAAGCACAATCATTAAAATTTGATCTAGAAAGCTTAAACACATGTATTTTCTAAGCTTCATGAACTAAAATCCTTTCATAAATTCAAAATGATCCCACCTTCATTCTTCACCAAATGAAGGGATATTTGGCTCAAAGGGAAACTTCTATATTCCTCTACCTTTTTCTCTTCTCAAACAGCTCCAAAATCTTTCTTGAAGACTAATAATAATTAAACCCTAGCTCAACTCTCTTCTTTTCTCTCAACCATCGAACTCTCTGCCTCTTTCTTTCTTGTTTTCGTTATCCTCTCCTTCTATCCCTCAATTCGCCTTTTTTTTTTCTTCATTTATAAGCAAAAAAACACTTCTTCTTCCAATTATATCCTTAATGAGTGAGAAATGTCCCATTTTCCCTTCCATTTATGCCTTATGTCTTTTTATGCTTACTTGTCTTGCCAACACTACCTTTGAACATTCTGACATAACACTTTCTTCTAAAAAGTGTTCCCCATTGTCTTAAGGTTCTAATGACACCAAAATCAATCCATTTGGTTCAGAACTCTCAAAATATTGTCCCAAATATTTTCAGACTGTTCTTAATTGAAACAGTACACTATATATAAATTCCTCCCATTCATACTCTTCCAACCGATACCCTTACTTTGATTCAAACAATCTTTTTTTTGAATCAATGAAAAATGCTATCAAATTCTATGGAGGGACAAAAAAATGTGTTAAGAATCTATGGGTTCAAGAATCCCTTTATTTTGGAGGTCGGATAACAAAATTATGGCCGAAGGAATCAAACAAGATTTGGTCCTCAATCATACAAAACCTGTCTCGGGTCAAATGGCGTAACTCTCTCTATAAATGTAGGATTAAAATCATCTTAGGACGGTTTTAAAGAGGACTTTAAGATCTACAACTTTTGTGAAGACCTCGGAGACAATTTCTATTGTCTGAAATGTTAAAAATGGACCAGGCAATAGCATTAGATGAATAGTGCACGAAAGAAGAAGTTTCAGTCACATAAGGAAAAAGCAGAAGAATTAAAAGCAGACGGAGCAAAAGGCAAACGATAGCATGAAGCAAATGAATTAAAGGGGCAGATGAAGCAAAAAGGTAGACGATAGCATGAAGCAAACGAATCAAAAAGCAGACGAAGTAAAAGGTAGACGATAGCAGAAAGCAGAAAATCACAAAACAGACGAAGTAAAAGGCAAACGATAACATGAAGCAGACGAATAAAAAAGCAGACGAGGCAGACGATAGCATGAAGCAGACGAATCAAAAAGTAGTCGAAGCAAAAGGTAGATGATAACATGAAGCAGACGAATAAAAAAGCAGACGATAGCATGAAGCAAACGAATCAAAAAGCAGATGAAGAAAAAGGCAAACAATAGCATGAAGCAGACAAATCAAAAAGTAGACGAATGCAAAAGGCAGACGATAGCATGAACCAGACGAATCACAAAGCAGATAAAACAAAAGGCAGACGATAACATGAAGTAGACGAATCAAAGTTAACTTAAGACAAAGCAAAGTCAACTTAAGACGATGCAACGCTTAAGACAAATGGATTCAACTTAAGATGAAGCAAAGTCAACTTAAGACGATGCAACGCTTAAGACGAATGACGTCATCACAGATGATATGATGTCATCACAGACGAAGTGTCTTTATAGGCAATACAACTTTACAGACGAATCATCCTTACAGACGATAAATCTTCATAAACGATATGACGTCATCACAGACGAAGCATCTTTACAGTCGATACAACTTTACAGACGAATCATCCTTACAGACGATATGACATCATCACAGATGAAGCGTCTTTACAGACGATACCACTTGATACTGCTAAGCATCTCCCTTTCTAAGGACCATAATGTTTGACTTCAAAGTTCAAAATTCTCATACTATATACCGTTGGAAAGATAAAAGAAAGACTTACAACTTTCTAGAAGACAACTTTGTCTAAATCTATCTAGATCAATCCATAATTTCTTCTCAAGTTAGAACACGAACTTACATCCATCTCCCAAGGTACTACACCCAGTTCTCAACTTCATGAAAAATTTTTATGTAGCCATATGTCTCTAGCTTAATCTAAATTAACAAACATCTCGTTTGGATAACTAGAGAAAACGTGAACATTAATAACCGAACATACACATATATACATATTCTTCATCATCTTACTGCACAAATTCAACTTCATTTTTTCTTGCATTTTTCTTCTAACTTTCACCCTAGTTCTTTCTATTTCATAATCTCTTATCCTCCAAAAACACCAGCGCAAATAATGAATCTATCCACATTTCTCATTCAATAATTTACTCTTGTCTATCATTTCTCATTAAAATTTTTTCATTCATTTGTTCTTTACTCATGACTAATCACCAAAATTTCTCATTTAATAGTTCTAATCTGCTAAGAAAAGTTCACGGTCCAAGAAAAATTCTCTATCTTCTAGTATAATATTACAAACCTCCACTCCAACATAAACCTAGCTTGTTGAGATGCAACCCATTTATCACTTGTAAACATTTGTCTTAACTCCTTCATAAAAACAAAAGACTGAAGTGATAAGAAAATTGTATCAAATCTTGTCACAACAGGATGACACAAATTCTTACCATTGGTAAATTCCTTTCTCATCAAATTTAATACCCATGCATGATTATAAATGAACTTTGTCACCTTTTTAACTTTTTGCATAGTCTTATCAATAACAAGAAAATACCTAGGATCCCCTATATTTTCCAGTATTAGGTTAATGCAATGTGCAATACAAGGAGTCCAAAAAAATGAATTATACATCATCTGTGACCTTTTTCCTGCCACTTTATAAGTGGAATCATTGTTAGTAATAAACTGAACAATGTTTTTCGGCCCTACTTCATTCACAACTTCATCAAATATCCCAAACAAAGTCTCAGTATTTCTAGTAAGGCCAGATGCATTAATAGATTTCAAAAACATAGAACCATTTGAAGAATAAACCAAAAAAATTATAATAGGCTCTTGTCTCTTATTTGTCCAACCATCACAATTAATTGAACATCCATAAGTACCCCAATTCACTCTTCTTTCAGCCAAATAATTTCTAATTTCAGAAACAACACAACTGAAATGTTTACCTCCTAAGTCATCAATCGAAGGACCTTTGTATCTGGACCATAAGAGGCTATTGCATCCATCATAGGTTGATAATAATAAGATTGAGAAGTATTGAATGACGAGTCTGAATCATACCACCATCTAGCTACTGCCATATTGACATTGTGAGTTGCATCTCTTGATTGCATTGTACTACGAATTGAAGGTTGGGCTCCAGGAGTTGTCCTTAGTACAAAGAAACTAGTCAACTGTACCACTTCTAATACCACTACCATTACCACTACCACTTTCACCTTCAACATTTCCAAAATCACTATGAAAACTAGAAAACCAACTTCCACAACCAATTTCAAAATTCAATCTTTCCCTTCTATCTCTCTCATATTGATATTTATCAAGTAATGTTTTCATCTGCCACTTCAAATCTGACTTACTTTTTTACAGGGTTCCACATCTCCTTTGACCTCAACTAAATGTTTTTTTAATCGGGTGATTCATCCACCTTTCAAATGCTTGTTACAAAACAAGCAAATAGTATGGTTCGTCATACTGAGAACCATACCAACATGAGCCCAAGTTGGATCTGTAGCGGCCCTTTACCTTAAGATACATACCGACATGCTCGGAGGTCGTTCCAATACATAACCTAAGATAATGGCGCACTATGATCAATCACTACATTCACTTTACATGGCATCATCTAACTTATTCTCTTACGAATGTCATTAAGAAAATCACAATATCTTAAAATCCAAAATTTCCTCATTTCATTTCATAAAAACCCGAAGGTCTACAGTTTGTCTCTCAACATTCTTTACATGTACATCATCAAATTCTACTACAAAAGTGCTACATGAAAGAGGAAATATGCCAAATCTATCTAATCTATCCAAATCCCAGTTGACCGACCTTTACGTTATGACTTCTCTTCCCAAAATCACAAGTCTACACTGCTTGTAGCGCCTCTCAATAGCTAAATTCATCTCTCGGTCTTGAAAAGTCAGCGTTGCAATTTCGATAAGTTTTACGAACTCAATGAGGTAACCATCATCGATGGTTCACTCAATTCATGCATCACATCATTTCAGATAATATATATTTCACGACTTTGCATTTTTTTTGCTTAATTGAACACATATCACATTTTCACTTTAGAGCAAACCAATTTGGCATTTCAAACAATCAACATATTTATTAAAATGCATATGAAATGCTCATATGACTCATTTCCAATTATTACGTTATTGTGACCAAGTGCCTAAACTATCCCGTATCCATTATGGATATCGGGCTCATTTATAACTGTCCCTTATCCGTTGAAGATACAGGGCTCATTTTATATAGTGAGCCATTAGCTCTTAATCACATGTGGAGCTTTAAACTTATTTTCGATGGCTACTCAGGTCATAACTCTCTTTATCTGATCATGCATTCATATATGGAATGCATTTTGTACAATCAATCATATCATTCACATTTAATGCGTCATATTCACATTCAAGTAGCACTTCAATATCTCATTCAAATATCACAGTCATCAGACCTTCACTTTCCAGAATCCAACAATCAAAACACATTCATTCAACAATTCAAATATAATATAAAACAAACATTTAATTGAGTGAGATTGTCTAGGTTACTCACAAGTCGCTCCCAAAGCTAACGCCTAGGAGTTTCGGCAACGTCTGGAGGTTGACGTTCTAATTGCTCCTCTATGACAAACAATATACACATATCATAATTTGCACAATTATAAGTGTTTAATAATGCACATGTATGCAAAGAAATATGTACAATGCATGTTCATGACAATCTCGGGTATTTTTCCACTATCCTCGTTACATAATCCATTCTATCTTGAAACTCACCTAAGTATAATTTATGCTTAGGATTATACCTCAATAAAGCCATTGAAATCACAATTCATAACTCATTGAATCACTTTCAGATTTTTTTTCAAAAACTGATTTTTGGGTCTATTGTTCTTAGACTGAAATAGTACACTATACTCAATTTCCATCCGAAAGTTGAAATTCTTAAAGACTGTATCAAAGTTTGACTTCTTCATGTAATTTGTAGCACTATTTCTCTAGTTTACTCCAAACTAAAAATCATCTCATTTGGATGACTAAAGATCAAGATATAACTGAAATACTCAAGCATGTTCAGTGAAATCATACCAGTTCATACTATTCCAACAGATTCCCTCATATTCATTCAATCCAAAATTTCCAAATCAATTCATAATGCTACCAATTTTTATGGAGAGATAGAAAAATGTGTCAGGAATCTATGGTTTCATGAATCACTTCATTCGAAGATCAGAATATGAAGTTATGGCCAAAAGAATCAAACACGCTCATGTCCTCAATCATATTGTACCTATCTCGGGACAATTCGCATAACATTCACTAGGGATGTCTGATTAAGGTCATTTTCTGATTCTTTAAAAGAGGACTTTGAGATCTAAAAATTTTATGAAGACCTCAAACAGAGAGTTTGCCCATTTAGAATCCAAACCTTCAATTTCCAACCCAACTTCAATACCCTGCACAAAAATCACTTCAATCTTCTACATTCTCACAATCATCCATCTACTAAACCAAGCCAATTATCCCAAACATCAACTAAAAAGGGCAGCAACTTTCGATTTCGCCTTTTTGTCAATTTCCAACCACATACAATTACATTTTCATGAAGATAAATACAAGATACATTTCAACTTCAATTCTTTTACATTTACATGAAAACATAGTGATTACAAAGCTTTAGAGGGCATTTAGCCCGAATACATCGAAAGTATCAAAAACTAAATATAAGGAAAGTCACTTTATCTCAAATGCCATATAAAGCTTTGTTTTAAAAAATAAGACTTAAAAAAAACATAATGCATCGATGTAACTCGGTTTCTCGCTCGCTACCTGAGGAGGGAAAAAAGGGGGGTGAGCTCGATGGCTCCGTGGGTAATAACTTAATAAACGAGAAATAAGCAAAACCCATTTTTCATTCATTCATTTTTCATACAATGTCACATTCAGAAAAGCACTTTCAAATTTCAAAACTCGTCACAAAATATAACACGTCAAACAATTTACAAAGTCACGAATATCAAACAATAGCACAAAATCATATAACGGATGGTTTGAGTGATCCTAACAGGACGTACTACACATGACCGACAAGCGATCACGTGTAGCCGTGAACAGAGGGGAGTCCAATTTCGGAACTCCTATGCCACTAGCGGGCAGGCGGGAGAAGCCTATAATAGACAAGTGCGCACTTGCTAACGGAGGGGATCACTACAAACCCAAGTAATCATGCATTTTCACATTAGGCATTCTTCCTAAATCACATACTCAATTCTTTTTCACTTTCAATCAAGTTTCCAAACATTTTCTATACATTACACTATTCATAAAGATTTGCCACAAATGGCCATTACAACAAGTCACCTTCACATAATCACCGAATTCTCATATTCGGAACTTTGTCACTTGACAAACAATTTTACAAATCTTTACACAATATATTTACATAAAAAGGCACATAATACATGTTTAAACTATCACAAACAATACTTCATTCAAAATTGGAAAGTCATAGGAAAGTAGCTTATTACTCAATTATTAAAAAGTTACCCACCTTGGTTTCTTTGGCTTTGCAAAGGGGTCACTTGTCCTTCCTCAATCTCCAAGTGCCTTAATTGACCTAATCAAAGCATAATAATTCTAATTAACAACAAATCACAAAGCTGGAATTTTTTTTAAGAATGTAAAAACTTGACTTTAAACCTACCTAACCTTACCTACACCTTTCCTAAGCTATACCAACTAAAACCCCCCTCAAAACTAATCAGAATTTTCGAAAATCTCAAGCCCTAAAGACACCCACGAATCTGATTTTTTTTTTGAAACCTCCATAACCCTTCTTCTTTCCTTTCTTTCTTCATAAATCATTCTTCAAACCACCATTTAAGCAAGAAAGGCAAAACTATAACAATAAAACCATGAAATTTCGAAACCCTAACCTTGAAGATGACACCCACGAAATCCTTCTTCTTGACTCTAATGGAGGTTAGTCTCTTCCTTTGCACTTCCTTCTTGCATAAAACACTTGAATCCTCCTTTCTAAAGCATAGAAACCTTACCTCTCTTCTTCTTCTTCTTCTTCTTGCTTGGCCGAAACTCACCCTCTCTTTTTCTTCTTTGAAATTTCGACACTCTCTTCTCTTTTCTTTAAACAAATAACGTGGCTTCTCTTCTTTCCTATAGCAATCACGTGCTCCTTCTTAGGCAAGACTTATTTTAACCTAAACCTATAACAATCACGTGTCCCATTTGTTCCTCCTCCCTTCATTTTCGATGGTCCTCTTTGCAAAGCCTTAGGAAACTTCTTTTAAACTTCCTAAGCTTCCCTTACAAGCTTTCTTTTATTTCTTAACCTAACCCTTTAACTTAATACTTAAGCCCAAGACTCCAAGCCCAAGATTACCTAGTTTCCATCTTTCTCCTTTAATTGCTATTTAAATGGACCTTAGCCCATTTACTTTCCTTACTCTTCATTTAAAAGAAATGCCAAAGGGCTAAAAGCCCACCTAATATACCTTAAGCCTTAAAACCATATACAACATCCTAATTTACTCTTTCAATTCAACTGATAATTTAAAAAAAAATCCAATTTAACTAAAACCCTTCATTTACCCATTTTAACCTAAGCAAATAAAACCATAAATTAATTCTAACTAAAAGAAAATAAAAATTGCAAACGATTTAAACAATCCTAGTTAATAAGGAAAAAGGGATCGGGGTCTAACACGTGGGCACTTGCTACAGCCATGTGCGGTCATATTCAGTAGTTGGAATATAGCGAAAACAAGCCTCAATCGGTCACGAGTCGCCATTTTCCTATAAAAAACTCATGTATTATAATTTTCTCCCATCATCGGCACCGCCGGTCGACTAGTTTGAGGCCGTGGGCACTTGCTTCGGCCATGTGCAGTCATACTCTGTAGTAGGAAAATAACAAAAACAAGCCCCATTCGGTCACGAATGGCCAGTCTGCCATCAAAAACTTGTCGATTGTAGCCTTGCCCCTATGATCGGCACCGTCAGTTGACCAGGTTGGGGCTTAGGGCACTTGCTACAGCCATGTGCAGACATATTCAATTGTTGGAATATAGCAGATACAAGCCCAAGTTGGTCACGAGTCACCATTTTCCTATAAAAAACTCATGTTTTATAGCCTTGCTCCCATGATTAGCACCGTCGGTCGACCAGGTTGGGGCCATGGGCACTTGTTACGGCCTTGAGCGGTCATACTCTGTAGTAGGAAATTAGAGGAAACAAGCTCCAGTCAGTTACAAATTGCCAGGATCCCATCAAAAAATTTTTGTATTATAGCCTTGTTCCCATGATCGGCACCGTCAGTCGACCATATTGGGCCCATGTGCACTTACTACGGCCACGTGCTCTCATACTCTATAGTAGGAAAATAGCGAAAACAAGCCCCATTCAGTCACGAATAGCCAGTTTCTCATCAAAAATTCGTGTGTTATAGCCTTACTCCCATGATCGGCACAGTCGGTCGACCAGGTTGGGGCCGTGGTCACTTGCTACGGCCACGTGCAGTCACATTCTGTAGTAGGAAAATAGCGGAAACAAGCCGCAATCAGTCACGAGTCGCCAGTTTGACATCAAAAACTTGTCAAATGTAGCCTTGCCCCCATTATCTGCACCGTCAGTCGACCAGGTTGGGGCCGTGGGCACTTGGTATAGCTATGTGCGGACATATTCAGTTGTTGGAATATAGCGGAAAGAAGCCCCAATCAGTCACGAGTCGCTAGTTTTCCATTAAAAAACTTGTGTATTATAGCCTTGCTTAAATGATTACCACAATCGATCGACCAAGTTGGGGCCGTGGGCAACTGCTACGGCAATCAGTCGGTCACGAATTGCCAGTTTTCCATAAAAAACTCTAGTAATATAGCCTTGACCCCTACGATTAGCACCGTCGGTTGACCGGGTTAGGATCGTTAGCCTTTGCTACGACCTTATGTAATCATATTCTGTAGTGGGAAAATAGCGGAGACAAGCCCCAGTCGGTCACGAATTCGAAGTTTCTCATCAAAAACTCGTGTATTATAGCATTGCTGCCATGATCAGCACCGTCGTCTACTGTAGCCTTGTTCCCATGATCGGCAGTGTCGGTCGACCAGGTTGGGGCCATGGACGCTTGCTACGGCCATGTGCACTCATACTCTGTAGGAGGAAAATAGCCCAAACAAGCGGCAATCAGTCACAAATCACCAGTTTGACATCAAAAACTTGTCGGTTGTAGCCTTGCCCCCATCATTGGCAACGTCGGTCGACGAGGTTGGGGCCATAGGCACATGCAACAGCCATGTGCTGACATATTCAGTTGTTGGAATATAGCAGAAACAAACACCAGTTAGTCACGAGTCGCCAGTTTCCCATCAAAAACTCGTGTATTATAGCTTTGGTCAAATGATTACCACCGCTGGTCGACCAGGTTGGGGTCGTGGGCAATTGCTACGGCGATGTGCTGTCATACTCTGTAAAAGGATATTAGGGGAAACAAGCCTTAGTCGGACACGAATCGCCAGTTTCCCATTGAAAACTTGTGTAATATAGCCTTGCTCCCTGTGATTGGCACCGTCGGTTGACCGGGTTGGGATCATCGACACTTGCCACAACCATGTGTACTCATACTCTGTAGAGGGAAAATAGCGGAGACAAGCCCCAGTCAGTCACGAATTGTCAGTTTCTAATCAAAAACTCGTGTATTATAGCATTGCTGCCATGATCAACACCTTCGTCTATTGTAGCCATGTTCACATGATCGGCACTGTCGATCGACCAAGTTGGGGCCGTGGGCACTTGCTATGGCCATGTGCACTCACACTCTATACTAGGAAAATAGCGGAAACAAGCCCCAGTCGATCATAAATCTCCAGGTTCCCACCAAAAACTCATGTACTATAGCCTTGCTCCCATGATAGGCACCGTCGGTCTACCAAGTCGGGGCCGTGGGCACTTGCTACGGCCATGTGCAGTCATACTCTGTAGTAGGAGCCACAGTCGGTCACGAGTCGCCAGTTTCTCGTCAAAAACTCATGTATTGTAGCCTTGCTCCCATGATCGGCACCGTCGGTCGACCAGGTTGTGGTTGTCGCTGCTTGCTATAGCCATGTGCGGTCATACTCTCTAGTAAGAACTTAGCGGAAACAATCTCCATTCTGTCACGAATCTCCAGGTTCCTATCAAAAACTCGAGTGTTATAGCATTGCCCCCATGATCGGCATCGTCGGTCCACTAGGTTGGGGCTGTGGGCACTTGCTACAGCCATGTGTGGTCATATTCAGTAGTTGCAATATAGCGGAAATAAGCCCCAGTCGGTCACAAGCCACTAGTTTCTCATTAAAAACTCGTGTATTATAACGTTGCTCCCATGATTAGCACCGTCGGTCGATTAGGTTGGCGCCATGGATAATTTCTACGGCCATGTGCAGTCATACTCTATAATAGGATGTCAGCGGAGACAAGCCCCATTCGGTCACGAATTGCCAGTTTCTCATCAAAAACACGTCTATTATAACCTTACTACCATTATCGGCACCATCGTCGATTGTAGTCTTGCTCCTATGATCGGCACTATCGGTCGACCAGGTTGGAGCTGTGGGCATTTGCTATGGCAATGTGCGGTCATACTCTCTAGTAGGAAAATAGCGGAAACAAGCCCCATTCAGTCACGAATCGCCAGTTTCCCATAAAAAAACTCGAGTATTATAGCCTTGCTGTCATGATCGGCATCATCGGTCGACCAAGTTGGGGCCGTGGGTAATTGCTACGGCCATGTGCGGTCATACTCTATAGTAGGATGTCAGCGGAGACAAGCCCCCGTCGGTCACGAATTGCCAGTTTCTAATCAAAAACACGTGTATTATAACTTTGATGCCATTATCGACACCATCGTCGATTGTAGCCTTGCTCCCATGATCGGCACTATCGGTCGACCAGGTTGGAGTCGTGGACATTTCCTATGGCAATGTGTGGTCATACTCTCTAGTAGGAAAATAGCGGAAACAAGCCCCAGTCAGTCACGAATCGCCAGTTTCCCATCAAAAACTCATGTATTATAGCCTTGCTGTCATGATTGGCATCGTCGGTCGACCAGGTTGGGCCGTGGGCACTTGCTACGACCATGTGCGGTCATACTCTACGTTGGAAAATAGCGGAAACAAGCTCCAGTCGGTCATAAATCGCCAGGTTCCCAACAAAAACTCTTGTATTATAGCCTTGTTCCCATGACCGGCTCCGTTTGTCGACCAGGTTGGGGTCGTGGGCACTTGCTACGGCTATGTGCGGTCATACTTTATACTAGGAAAAAAGCATAAACAAACCCCAGTTGGCCACGAATCGTCAGCTTCTCATCAAAAACTTGTGTATTATAGCCTTGCAGCCATGATCGGCACCGTCAGTCGACCAGGTTGGGGCCATGGGCACTTGCTATGGCCATTTGCATTCATACTCTGTCGTAGACAAATGGCGGAAACAAGTCGCAATCAGTCACAAATTGCCAGTTTCCCATCAAAAACTTGTCGATTGTAGCCTTGCCCCTATGATCGGCACCGTCAATCTACCAAGTTGGGGTCGTGGCCACTTGTTACAGCCATGTGCGGTCATATTCAGTAGTTGGAATATAGCGAAAATAAGCGCCAGTCGGTCACGAGTTGCCAGTTTCCCATAAAAAAACTCATGTATTATAGCTTTGCTCCCATGATTAGCACAGTTGGTCGACCAGGTTGGGGTCGTGGGCAGATGTTATGACGATGTGCGGTCATACTCTGTAGTAGAATATTAGCGAGAACAAGCCCAGTTGGTCAGGAATCACCGGTTTCCCATCAAATACTCATGTATTATAGCATTGCCCCCTATGATCGGCACCGTCGGTTGACCGGGTTGGGATCGTCGGCATTTGTTACGGCTATGTGCAGTCATACTTTGTAGTGGGAAAATAGCGGAGACAAGTCCCAGTCGGCCACGAATTGCCAGTTGATTGTAGCCTTGCTACCATGATCGGCATTGTCGGTCGACCAGGTTGGGGCCGTCAGCAATTGCTACGGCCATGTGCAATTATACTTTGTAGTAGGAAAATAGTGGAAACACACCGCAATCTTTCATGAATCGCCAGTTTCCCATCAAAAACTTGTCGATTGTAGCCTTGCCCCTATGATCAGCACTGTCGATTGACCAGGTTAGGGCCGTGGGCACTTGCTACAGCCATGTGCGGTCTTATTCAGTAGTTGGATTATAGCAGAAACCAGCCCCAGTCGGTCATCAGTCGTCAGTTTCTCATCAAAAACTCGTGCATTATAGCCTTGCTCCGATGATTAGCACCGTCAATCGACCAAGTTGAGGCCGTGGGCAATTACTACGGCGATGTGCGGTCATACTCTGTAGTAGGATATTAACGGAAACAAGCCCTAGTCGGTCACAAATCAACAGTTTTCTATCAAAAACTCGTGTATTATAGCCATGCCCCCTATGATCAGCACCGTTGATTGACCGGGTTGGGATCGTCGACACTTGCCATGGGCATATGTAGTCATACTCTGCAGTCAGAAAATAGTGAAGACAAGCCCCAATCGGTCGCGAATCGCTAGTTTCTCATCAAAAACTCGTGTATTATGGCCTTGCTGCAATGATCGGCACCGTCGGTCGACCAGATTGGGGCCGTGGGCAATTGCTACGGCCATATGTGGTCATACACTGTAGTAGCAAAATAGCGGAAGAAAGCCCTAGTCCATCACGAGTTGCCAGTTTCCTATCAAAAACTCATGTATTATAGCCTTGTCCCCCATGATGGACGCCGTCAATTGATTGGATTGGGATTGTCGGCACTTGCCACGACTATGTGCGGTCATACTCTATAGTAGGAAAATAGCGGTAACAAGGCCCAGTCAATCATGAATCGTCAGTTTCCCATCAAAAACTCGTGTTTTATAGCCTGCCATGATAGGCATCGTCAGTCAACCAGGTTGGGGCCGTGGGCGCTTGCTACGGCCATATGTGGTTATACACTGTAGTAGCAAAATAGCGGAAGCAAGCCCTAGTCCGTCGCGAATCGCCAATTTCCCATAAAAAAATAAGCCCCAGTAGGTTGATCTGGTTGGGATAGTCGACACTTGCTACGGGCATGTGCGGTCACACTCTGTAGTGGGAAAGTAGCCGAAACAAACTCAAGTCGGTCACAAATCACTAGTTTCCCATCAAAAACTGGTGTATTATACCCTTGCCCCTTATGATCGGCACCGTCGGTCGACCAGGTTGGGGCCATGGGCACTTGCTACGACTATGTGCAGTCATACTCTGTAGTAGGAAAATAGCAAAAACAAGTCGCAATCGGTCACAAATCGCCAGTTTGCCAGCAAAAACTTGTCGATTGTAGCCTTGCCCCCATGATCGACACCGTCGGTTGACCAAATTGGGGTCGTGGGCTCTTGCTACAGCCATGTGCGGACATATTCAGTTGTTGGAATATAGCAGAAACATGCCCCAGTCAGTCACGAGTTGCCAGTTTCCATAACAAACTTGTGCATGTCTGTCAACCAGGTTGGGGCCGTGGGCAATTGCTACGATGATATGCAGTCATGCTATGTAGTAGGATATTAGGGGAAACAAGCCCCAATCGGTCACGAATCGCTAGTTTCCCATCAGAAACTCGTGTAATATAGCCTTGCCACCAATGATCGGCACCGTCGGTTGATCAGGTTAGGATCGTCGGCACTTGCTACGGCCATGTGCAGTCATACTTTGTAGTGGAAAAATAGCAGAGACAAGCCCTAATCGGTCACAAATTGCAAATTTCTCATCAAAAACTCGTGTATTATAACATGGCTTCCATGATCAGCACTGTCGTCTATTGTAGCCTTGCTCCTATGATCGGCACTGTCGGTCGACTAGGTTGGGGCCGTGGGTACTTGCTACGGCCATCTGCTGTCATTCTCTATAGTAGGAAAATAGCGGAAACAAGCCGCAGTCGGTCAAGAATCGCCAGGTTCTCATCAAAAACTCGTGTATTATAGCCTTGCTCCCATGATAGGCACCGTCTGTCAACCAGGTTGGGGCCGTGGGCACTTGCTACGGCCATATACAATCATACTCTTTAGTGGGAAAATAGCTGAAATAGGCTCCATTTGGTCACGAATCGCCAGTTTCTTGTCAACAACTCGTGTATTATAGCCTTGTTCCCATGATCGGCACCGTCGGTCAACCAGGTTGGGGTCGTGGCCACTTGCTACGGCAATGTGTCGTCATACTCTGTAGTAGGAAATTAGCGGAAACAATCTCTAGTCGGTCACAAATCGCTAGGTTCCTATCAAAAATCTGTGTGTTATATACCTTGCTCCCATGGTCGTCATCGTTGGTCAACCAGGTTGAGGCCGTGGGCACTTGCTATGGCCATGTGCAGTCATACTCTGTAGTATGAAAATAACATAAACAAGCCCCAGTCAGTCATGAATCACCAGTTTCTCATTAAAAATTTGTGCATTATAGCCTTCCTGCCATGATCGGCACCGTCGGTCGACCAGATTGGGCCATAGGCACTTGCTACAGCCATTTGCAGTTATACTCTGTAGTAGAAAAATAGCCCAAACAAGTCACAATCGGTCACGAATAGCTAGTTTGCCATAAAAAACTTGTCGATTGTAGCCTTGCCCCCATGGGGTCGTGAGCACTTACTACAACCTTGTGCGGTCATATTCAGTAGTGGGAATAGAGTAGAAACAAGCCCCAGTCGGTCACGAGTTGCTAGTTTCCCATAAAAACTCATGTATTATAGCCTTGCTCCCATGATTAGCACCGTCAGTCGACCAGGTTGGGGCCGTGGGCAATTGCTATGGCGATGTGCGGTCAGACTCTGTAGTAGGATATTAGCGAAAACAAGCCCCAGTCAGTGACGAATCGCCAGTTTCCCATCAAAAACTCGTGTATTATAGCCTTGACCCTATGATCGGCACCGTCGGTTGACCTGTTTCGGATCGTCGGCACTTGCTACGGCCATGTGCAGTCATACTCTGTAGTGGGAAAATAGCGAAGACAAGCCCCAGTCGGTCACGAATTGCTAGTTTCCCATTAAAAACTCATGTATTATAGCATTGCTGTTATGATCGGCACCGTCGTCGATTGTAGCCTTGCTACCATGATTGGCACTGTCTGTCGACTAGGTTGTGGACGAGGGCACTTTCTAAGGCCATGTGCAGTCATACTCTGTAGTAGGAAAATAGCAGAAACAAGCCGCAATCGGTCACGAATTACCAGTTTGCTATCAAAAACTTGTGGATTGTAGCCTTGCCCCCATGATCAGCACCGTCGATCGACCAGGTTAGGACCGTGGGCACTTGCTATAGCCATGTGCGGTCATATTCAGTAGTTTGAATATAGCGGAAACAAGCCCCAGTTGTTCACCAGTCTCTAGTTTCCCATCAAAAACTCGTGTATTATAGCCATGCTCCTATGATCAACAACGTCGGTTGACCAAGTTGGAGCTATGGGCAATTGCTACAGCCATGTGTGGTCATACTCTGTAGTAGGATATTAGTGGAAACAAGCCCCAGTCGGTCACGAATCGTCAGTTTCCCATGATCGACACCATCGGTTGACCGGGTTGGGATCATCAGCACTTGCTATGGCTATGTGCAGTTATACTCTGTAGTGGGAAAATAGCGGAAACAAGCCCCAATCGGTCACGAATTGCCATTTTCTCATAAAAAACACGTTTATTATAGCCCTACTGTCATGATCGGCACCATTGGTCAACCAAGTTGGAGCCGTGGGCACTTGCTACGGCCTTGTGAGGTCATACTCTGTAGTAGGAAAAATAGCGGAAACAAGCCCTAGTCGGTCACAAATCGCCAGGTTCCTAACAAAAACTCTTGTATTATAGCCTTGCTCCCATGATCGGCACCGTCGGTCGACCAGGTTGGGTCCGTGGGCACTAGCTACAGCCATGTGTAGTCATACTTTGTTGTAGGAAATTAGCAGAAACATGCTACAGTCGGTTACGAATCGCCAGGTTCCCATAAAAAACTCTTGTATTATAGCCTTGCTCCCATGATTGGCATCGTCGGTAGAATAGGTTGGGGCCTTGGGCACTTGCTAGGGCCATTTGCGATCATATTTTGCAGTAGGAAATTAGAGGAAGCAAGCTTCATTTGGCCACGAACTGCCAGGTTCCCATAAAAAACTCTTGTATTAAAGCCTTGCTCCCATGATCAGCATCGTCGGTCTACTAGGTTGTGTCCGTGGGCACTTGCTACAACCTTGTGCGGTCACTCTCTGTAGTAGGAAAATAGCGGAAACAAGCCTCAGTCGGTCGCGAATCGACAGTTTCCCATAAAAAACTAGTGTATTATAACCCTGCACACCATGATCAGCACAGTCTGTTGACGGGTTGGGATCATCGGATCTTGCTACGGCCATGTGCAGTCATACTCTATAGTGGGAAAATAGCGGAGACAACCCCAGTCGGTCACAAATTTCCATTTTCTCATCAAAAACTCATGTATTATAGCCTAGCTGTCATGATCGGCACCGTCGTCGATTGTATCCTTGCTCCCATGATCAGCAATACCGGTCGACCGGGTTAGGATCATCAGCACTTGCTATTGCCACGTGCGGTCATACTCTGTAGTGGGATCATCAGCACTTGCTCCCATGATCGGCACAGTCGGCCAACCAGGTTGAAGCCGTGGGCACTTGGTACAGTCATGTGCGCGCATAATCTGCAGTACAAAATTAGCAGAAACAAGCTTTAGTCGGTTACAAATCGCTAGGTTCCCATCAAAAACTCGTGTATTATGGCCTTGCTCCCATGATCGGCACGGTGGATCGACTAGGTTGGGGCCGTGGGCACTTGCTACGGCCATGTGCGGTCATACTTAGTAGTAGGAAAATAGCGAAAAAAAGCCCTAGTCGGTCACGAATTGCCAATTTCCCATAAAAAACTTGTGTATTATAGCCTCGCCCCTATGATTGACATCGTTGGTTGACCGGGTTGGGATCGTCGGTACTTGCTACAACCATGTGCGGTCATACTTTGTAGTAGGAAAATAGCGGAAACAAGCCCTAGTCGGTAACAAATTGCCAGTTTCTATCGTCGATTGTAGCCTTGCTCCCATGACTAGTAATGTCGGTCGACCGGGATGGGATCGTTGGCACTTGCTACGGCTATGTGTGGTCATACTCTGTAGTGGGAAAATGGCGGAAACAAGCCCCAGTCGGTCACGAATCGACAGGTTCCCAAAAAAAACTCTTCTATTATAGCATTCATCCTATGATCGGCACCGTCGTTCGACCAGTTTGGGGCCGTGGGCACTTGCTAAGGCCATGTGCGGTCATACTTTATAGTAGGAAATTCGCATAAACAAGCTACACTCGGTCACAAATGGCCAAGTTCCCATAAAAAACTCAAGTATTATAGCCTTGTTCCCATGATCGGCACCATCGGTCGACCAGGTCGGGGCCGTGGCTGTAAGTGTAAGTCAACTTGTACTCTCCTGTAACTCGACTTACGCATGCACAGTACTATAAGTCGACTTGTATCTCCTGTAACTCGACTTATGCTTGCACAGTA
>JAOTAZ010101980.1:0-10554 GCA_025629785.1 Erythroxylum oxycarpum
ATTTCATTAGGTTTCGATTAAGAGAGACGACCCGAGGTTGCACCCTATATTGCAATCCTTGAAATTAAATTATTTTTTATTCGGCTTCCAAGGGTTCCATCTTTAGATCGAAACGACAGAGCTGCGATCATCAATAACAATAAAAGTATCAACCCATAAAATTTTTATTATAATTTTTAAAGATGATATGATATTTGGAATACTAAAATTAAAAACTTCCTTCACCTCTCAAAATTTATGAAAAGTTCGTAAAAAAAGTTAACAATGCAATGAGAGTTATGGTTGATACTTCTAGAGATCATCGAAAGAAAGAGGTTAAATTTCTCTTCTCATCCAACAAGTTGTAGATGAAACCATTTTTTCTTACATAGAAAAGGATTGTCCGAGTACATAAGCACCCCCCCACCCCCTGGTGTTTTGGAAGGTTCAAGGAAGGGTAATCAATTATACGCAACCTTTCTATTGTATTTTCTAAAAAAGTTATTTTCATTATTTGAAGTCGTGACCTTCCAATCACAAAAGAGTAACCTTACAATTTGCTTCAAGACTCGCCCTCTTTTCTCACATAAAAAACAATAATTAAATTTAAAAAATGGCATTTACTTCAAATGCATTGTCTAAGATATTACAAAGGTACAAATTGTCAACTTATGGACTCTTTCACAAAATTTTAAAAGTTGTTGTTATTAAAGATAACGAGTTATTTGATCCTTATTCTATAAAAATAAAAAATTATTAATCAAATTCAAAGGTTGTTTAAAAGTATTAAAGAAATTTTCTAAAAGGTTTGAGCATATAAAGATTGTCACAAAAGAAGTAAACGATTTAAGCCAGTTAACTGTTGATGAGTTATTAGGTTCCTTTTCATTCCTGTAAAGATAGGATGAAATGATACGACATCAAATTGCAAATAAAAATGCTTTTTACACTAAGGTATAACTATCCAAAGATAGTTCTAATATATACATTAACTTGCACAACAATAATAGTGAGTCAAACAATAAAAGAGGTCGTTATGATTATTCCTATCAAGAAAAATGAGAAGATAGAAATTTTAATGGTCAAAATTATAATCGTAATAAGGAAGTGAAAACTGGTAAACCTCACAAATTTCAATTTTATTACTATGATGAATTTGGCTATATTGAAATGTAACGTTGAAAAAAAAAACATGAAAAGCATACTAATTTTGTTGAATGAGTTACAAATAATGAAAGTTTTATGAACAAGTTACATATGATGAAAGTGACAAAGTATTTTTTGCTTATTATTCTTTGATGATATGACCTTTAAATGTTTGGTTCATGGATAAGGGATGTAGCTACCAACAAATTTATAAACTTTTATTAGGTCAAAAAAGTTGATTTAAATTACTATAAAAATATGAGAGGATGTGATTCGTGAAGTACGTGGAATAGGTAACATGCAACTACTCTTAAGTGCAATAGATGCATTAAAGATATCCTTTATGTTTCATATCTCGATTCTAATCTATTTAGTATGTTAAAGCAAACACATGCAAAAGGGGGTTGAATTGTGTGTTAAAAAAATTCAAGATACTTTCAAATCAATAAGATCCTGCTTGAATAAAATAAATTTATAAATAGAAGGGTCCTATAAGCTTTTTGAAAATATCTTTTTAACGATCAAATAGAAAGGAGCCAATAAATCAAAAGGAGTCTACTAACACTTAAAACGATAAAAGCTTTATTAATCAATAGGAGCTTGCTAGTGATAAAAAAAAGGATCTTGTTTAATCGATAAAAGCCTGCTAACTTTTGAAAGAAAACTCTTGCTATGTAAAAACATAAGGAGCCTACTAAAAAATTGAAAGAGCATCTTGAAAACTTATAATGCAAGAATTTAAAAGTAAGGAAGAGAGAGAAAATGACACGGTAGATTTATACTGGTTCGGCTTATAACAAAGTCTATATCCAGTCCCCAAGTATCTGACTTGAGTATTTTGCTACAAAAACCAAGTAGTAATTTAATGAGCCTCTTCAAGCTCACAAGTGTATATTTTTCAAAGTTCTTCAACCTTCCAAACTAGTAGGATTTTGTTAGTCTCTACAAGCTCTCAATAAGAAATGTATGAAGAATTTAATAGTCTCTCTTAATAGAGTGACATCACTTTCTAAAGCATAAAAACTTTGATATAACTTTCAATAATATTAATGCTCTAAGATATTTCACAAGTCTCGTGTGTTTTCACAAATGTAGTGACTCTTTTTAAGTAGACGATTTCTTTAACTAGCCATTGCTTAATCTTCGAAATCATCTCTAAATAAATCTTTGATATTTATACGATAAAAAGAACATTCTGTCAAAGCTTTTGGAGTTGATTATTAGAATTAGTACAATGCTTTTGGATGTCATGGAATCACTTCTAAAAATGAAAGTTTATAAAGAAGATTCCTGCAGAAAAGAAAGCAATTATTCCATGATTTTATTCCCTTTTAAGAATTATATTGTTGTCTATATAAGGAAATAAATCCAATTTGAATTTTGAAATATTATACAATTATCATCAAAATCGTTAATCATAAACCTTGAGCTTACAATCTCCCCTTTTTGATGACGACAAACAATAATAAATAAATTTTCAAAATTTAATTACTAATGAAGGGTTTCGAAAGATACCTGTAAGCTTTACTCGCAGTTATAATTAGAAGGAGCCTGACTTCTAAAGGAAGGAGACTATCGACACAAGTTTAGCAATATTTTAGCAGAATATATCAATAACAAATATATCCTCAAAGAAATATTGAAAAAATATCATCAAGGCAAAGTATATCATTAATTCTCTCCCGCTTTGTCAATATCAAAAAAATAAAAATGAAGAGTGACTAAGGTAACAAACAAGATCATAAGTATGTAAGAATAGTCCAAGCACGAATAACGACATAGTTATTTAAAAGTTTCAAAACGAATTTGAGCAAAATTACATGTGAAGAAATTAATTTTGCATGTTATCTATTTTCTCACATTTATTCTTGATTGGCTTGAATGTCCTTTAGCTATAGTTGGAGATTTGCATTATTGTCATCCTGAGGAGGGGTAGGAGTTTGTTGGTCTAGAGCAGGATCTAAGTTTTTGCTATTTTTTCAGATATCTTGTCTACCCAGACATTGTTTTGTAATTTGTATCCAAATTGGTAGGGAATGGAAGGATGAAACTTAGTTGGTGCATACCAATTTAGATTATGATAAGGTACTCCATGATGGGAGCAATGTTGCTGAGCAGCATTCCATAAGGCAGACAACTAGTGGTATTCTTGTGATTCCCCTTATGCATCATGAATCTCAAGATAATTGCTGGAAGATTCATTATATTCCCTTTTAGCAAATTGTACACTACATAAGTGTCCAACAAACTACACCTTTCAATAGAACTACTCCTTGGAAAGATTAAGGTAGCAGATAACGATGCGAGGCATTGAGGTAGTAAATCTAATTGCCTGGTCTAGGGTCTCCCATCTTAGGTGTTTTTAGCATGAAGGCATATAAAGTTAACAACTTCTACCAAATCCAGATCATCAACATCCCATTTGTGACAAGAAAAATTAGTTCTCCTTATAGGAGTTATGTCCAGTATATCTCATATAATTTCTTAAGAAATTAAAAATTCATATTCATACACCCATGAGACAATAACTAGCTTTCCATCAATTTCTTCTTTTCTCATGTGTATATAGAATGTCCTGACTAGCTCATCACATACGATCTCATCTAATTTCCCAACCAATGATAGCAAAGTAAGGAAAGATAGGTATACATATGCCATCAAACATTATGGGAGGCAAGATCTGCCCAAAAACCACCTTTCTTTTCTTGTATTACATTTTATAGCAGACTTCAACTTCCTTTGATTGAAACATTTTTTTATGGTGTTGATTTCTTTCCTTTTTATGTAGCTATCTTTAACTTCTTTCCCTTTTTTTCTTTCGAAATCATCTCTTCATGAAACATCTTATTCTTATCAATGGGGTCCTTAATAGTATCCTCAGTCACAGGTGCTTTTCCTTTCTTTGTTTCTTCCTTTTTTCTTTTTTTGGATTCTTCTTCCTCTTTCTTTTCAGCAGAAATGTTTTTTTTTTATAGAAATTTTCTCAGTTTGCTTTGCAAGACTTCCTCTAGTTTGTGGACGTCTTATTACTTGAGTTGGTTCTTCGTTTGAATCAGTATCATTGATGATCTAGTGTGCTTCAGACACTTTCACATCTTTAGAACCAAGTTGAGGAGTAGTAGATCCAAGCACGGAAGAGAAAGAGACAAGTTCAGTAGGAGCGGAATCAGAAACATGAGCTTCACCAAAGCTAGCATTGGAAGTTGGGGTTTTCTTCTATTCCTTTGATTTTGTTCTGGCCATTGTAGGTAAAGAGTTTTTAGAGGAAAGAATAGAGAGAAGGCTAAAAGTTAGGGTGCAGAGAGGAAGAAAGCTGCGCTTCTAAAACAGAATATGATGAGTAGAAGAGAGAAGTATATCCATGATATATTAAGCAATTCTTAGACATTGTTTTTGTGTGAGGATGGGCAGTCGTACATGCTAAAAGAGGAAGTGGATTGTCTGCATATGTTCTTTCAGTCCCATACAGTCGTTTGACAGAATTGCTTGCGTGTTTCTTTAAATGTTAAAACGACGCCATTAATAACTTCCTTTTTAAGACACGTGTATACTGCTCTGTTAAATCTAAAGGAGCCTTCCAAAGTAGAAGGAGCTTATTACGAGAAGTTCTAAAAACTGAGAGGAGCCTTCTAAAGTAGAAGGATCCTACTATTGTATATGGAAAGAAGTAGCATAGAAAATTCATACATATATAACAGCAGATAATTTGCATATACCAAGCTCTTTTCTTAACATACAAAATCTATCTTCAGAGAGTGGCCTTGTGAAAATATCAGTCACTTGATTTTCAGTATTAACATGTAAAAGATCAATGGTACCATCTAACACATGATCTCTAAGAAAATGATGCTTGATTTCTATATGTTTTTTCCTAGAATGATGGACAACATTTTTTTGAAAGATTTATTGTACTAATATAGGAATATGATTAAAGTTTAGCACAACAGCTAGCAGCTACTATATATTCCATTTCGGTTGTTGAAAGTGTTATGTAATTTTATTTCTTGTAAGACTAAAAAATTAGACATCCTTTAAGAAATTAACAGTGACCACTTGTGCCTTTTTGATCAATTTTATCACCTACATAATCTACATCACAATAGCCAACTATTTTAGAAGAATCAGTTTTTGAATACCATTGTCTGAAATCTATAGTTCCTTTAGATACCATAGCTTGAAGTCTATAGTTCTGTGAAGATATATAAAGATCCTTTTGACTGCTTAAAGGTGGCTTTCTTTTAGATTTGATTGAAAACATATGCAAAGGCACATACTAAGCATAATATCTAGTCTTGAGCTTGTAAGGTATAATAGTGACCCAATCATTTCTCTATACTTTGTCTCATCTGTAGCCTTGCCTTCTTCATCCTTATCAAGTTTTGTTCCAATATACATAGAGTACCCATAAGTTTGAAATACTCAAAATGATACTTCTTGCTGTGTTCCTTTGTGTATTTATCTTGGCTAATGAAGATTCCTTTTCTATTTTCCTGATTTATAATCCGAGAAAGAAGGATAGTTCTCCCATCATGCTCATTTCAAACTCTCTCTACATTAATGTTGAGAATTATTTACAGAGAAAATGATTAGTATCACCAAACATTATGTCATCAACATATATTTGCACTATGAGTAAATCATTCTCCTTTTTCTTAATAAATAAGGTTTTATCCACCATGCTCGAAAGGCCTGTTTTAGACTGTACAAGGCTTTAGTCAACTTCATCATATAGTCAAGATGGTTTTCATATTTAAAGCCTAGATGTTGCTTAACAAACACTTCTCTATTAATATATCTATTTAAGAAAGCACTTTTGGCATTCATTTGGAACAATTTGAAGTTTCTATAATATGCAAAGGCAAGTAAAGTTCTAATTGATTCTAGTCTAGCAATAGGCACATAAGTTTCATCAAAATCAATAACTTCTTGTGGATTATAACCTCGAGGTAAAATTCTAGCTTTGTTTCTTACCACCTTACCATTTTCATCGAGTTTGTTTCAAAATACTCAATGAGTTGCAATGATTGACTTGCTTTGTGGACAAGGTAATGGATTCCACACTTTGTTTTTTTTTTCAGGCTGATTTAGTTCTGCTTTCATATCTGAAACTTTCATCGGTAAGAGCCTCTTCAATGATCTGTGGTTCTATTTGTGAGATAAGGGCAACAAAGTTATTCTTAAAGGAAGATCTAGTTCTTAGACTTTCAGAGGGGTCTCCCAGAATGTATTGATGTGTATATTAGCCTCTCCATTCTCTAGGTCTTCTTCGTTGCATAGGCTCTTGCTGAGAGGAAGGAGCCTGCTCTGTCCTGACTTCAGAAGGACATTCTTGATTTTATGATTCCTAGGATATTATAGGTGTAATCAATGTATTTTTAGGAACCAAAGGATGCTCTTCATCATCTGAATCAGTTGTTATTGTCAAAGGTTGTGCTTTATCAAATACTACATGTATTGATTCTTTTATCTTCTTTGTTCTTTTGTTCTAAACCCTGAATCCATTGCTAGCGGTACTGTAACTCAGAAAGATAGTTTCACCTGATCTCGCATTGAACTTTCCAATATTGTCTTTTCTATTATTTAGAACGAAGCATTTGTAACCAAATGCTCAAAAGTAAGAGACATTTGGTTTTCTTCCTTTCCACAGCTCATAGGGAGTTTTTTTTCAGAATAGGTCTTATAAGACACCTGTTGAGTATATAACAAGAAGTGGATACTGCTTCTGCCTAGTAATCATGGAAAATGCCACTTTCACACAATGTTGTCCTGGTCATATCAACTAGGGTCTTATTCTTTCTCTCAACGACACCATTCTACTAAGGAGTCCTTGGGCAAGAAAAGTTTCGAGTCATACCCTTATTATCACGTAAATCTTGAAAATTTTTGTTATCAAATTGTCCTCTATGATCGCTTCGAATTGATGTAATAATATCCTTTTTCAATCAAAATTTTTCTGCAAAACTTCTCAAAAACTTCAAAAGCATCATCTTTATTTGATAGGAAGTAAACCTATGTAAATATGGAATAATCATCTACTAAAACAAAACCATAATGTTTATCACCAAAAATTTGAGTCCTAATGGGACCAACATAGATCACCAAAAATCTATATGCATAAGTTCAAGTGGTTGTTTAGTATAAACAATATTTTGGGAGGAAAGCTGCCTCTAACTTGTTTACCTTTTAAACAAGCCTTACAAACCTGATTGCTTTCAAAACTTCAAGGTAGGTAGTCCTCTTACTATCTCATTCTTGGACATTTTTGATAGAATACTCATGCTAGCATGTCTAAATCTTCTACGCCAGAAAAACAAAAGACTTAACACTTTGTGAAGACATATCTTCCAGTTGAGCACAGTCTATGTTCTGATTTCTAAGACCAACGAATACAATATTATACTTATAATTATCGACTATTTCACAATGAAATGTATAGAAAATGACTCTATAACCCTTGTCACATAATTAACTTACACTTAACAAGTTATGTTTCAAACCTTCAACATAAAGGACATTATCAATGGAGGTGGAGTCAGAATCACAAATTTTACCAATTCTAATAACCTTTGCTTTATTTTTGTCAGCAAAGATGACATTAACTCCTTCTTTTCTTTCAATATAGTTGAAGTGTGATATTTCACATGTCATATGTCTAGAACAACCACTGTCGACTATCCATTGTTTTTCTTTTGTCTTTTTTTGAAGTATATTTGTAGAAAAATATTATCTCATTTTAGGTACCCAAATTTTTCTAGGTCCTTTCAAGTTTGTAGCTTGACCTTTTAGTCTCCAAACATACATTTGAGATAATTTCTCAAACGTATGTTTTTGTTATAATTTCTCAAACAAATGAATGACCATTGCTATAATCTTTACTATGTTTGAGGTTCTTGTTGTTTTAATTATAGCTACTGCTAAATTTAACAAAGAAATTCTTATATGGCCTAATATTATTATTTTCATTATAACCTATTACAACTTTATCAAAAACAGATTTACCACAACCAAGTAATGCATCAAGGTTATTCCTTCCATCAACGAACTTTACAAGATCTTTTTCTAGAGATCATTTCTTCCTTGCATATTTTTCTTTCTCAAGTTCTAGGCCGACAACCTTTTCTTCTAGCAGTCTCACTTTATCATAATCATTTTGAAGCAAAGTATTTTCCAACTTAGCTACTTTTTCTTCCAAAGCTTCCTTTTTAGAGACCTTTTGCTTATAATCAACTTCAAGAGACATATTTTTGGTCGCCAAACTCTCATTCACATATTCTAATGATTTAATCTTACTCTTCAGAGATGCATCATTACTTTTGGACTTCTCAATTTCCTTGAAATACTTCACTGTCAACTTTTTGTACTAATCATACAATTTATGATCTGTATTTTTCAATTCATTAACTTCAATCAGAGTCAGAATAATATACCTCATCATCTCCTGATTCAGCCATAAAGCAAACGTTGCTGACTTCTTCTGACTCTTCTTCTTCAAAGTTTTCAAAATCCTCATTAGACTAGGCTGCAGTCATTGATTGCTTTTTGGATTTTCTGTTCTCTAATTTTTTCCTTTTGAAGATGAGGACATTTAGGTCTTATGTGTCTTGGCTTCTTGCAACGATAGTATATAATTTGATTATTTTATGCATTGTTATTGTTGTTGTTGCCTTTTAATAGGAAGTTGTTGCTCCGGCTTTCTTGTTTACTTCTCTTTTCTTCATCATTTTCTTTTTATAGAAGTGGGCATATTTTCTGACCATGAATTTGAACTCTTCATCTCCATCTATTTGCAACTCAGTGTCACTTTCATCACCGTTTGATTCAACAGTTGCTTTTAGTGCCATTCCTTTTTTATAAGAAGATCCTTCATCTCGCCTAAGCTTAATTTAATAAATCATCATATTTTTTCATAGCCAATCAAGTGAAATAGTGTCTAAATCCTTTGTAGTTTCTATAGATGTCACCTTAGGTCTCCATTCCTTTGGTAGTGATTTTAGAATCTTCATTACGAGTTCATCATTGGGATATGTCTTTTCGAAGTTCTTTAAGGCCGTGATGTTATTGTTGAAATATCTGAAGAATTCATCTATGATTTCACCCTATTTCATACCAATAGTTTCGTATTGATGCACTAAAAGTCTTATTCTATATTTCTTTACCTCATCATTCCTTTAAAAGTGACTTGTACTTTATCCCACATTACCTTTGCTGTAAAGTAGTAGGATATCTTCTTATATTCTTCTAGAGAGAGTGCATAGATTAGATGATGATTTGCTTTATCATTTAACTGTGCATTTCTTCTGTCAGGATCAAACCATACTTCTATGATTTCTGTAGCGAAAAGTGTAGCTTCAATTCTGATGGCTTGTCAAACTTCAATATCTACAGATTGGAGATAGATTGTTATTCTTTCTTTTCAATATGAGTAGTTGTTTCTATTGAATTAAGGAGGCTTTGAAACATATTGTCCTTCAAGGCTTCTCAAATTGTTTGTCATGATTTATCACGTGTTGTAAAACACAATAAATGTGAAACCTGTAACATCCCACCCTCAACGAGAAAGGTAGAATAGTAATTTGGCATAGGATGAGAGCGATTGGGATTAATTAGGACTGTTCATGCATACTAGTATTGGTAAACAGAGAAATTTGTGCACATGAAATACTTGTACATGCATACATGACATTCTCGGTATTTGTGCCTAATGCAATTTTTTGTGAATAACGTGATTATTGTGGTTGAAAAATTATTTTGACTGATCCAGAGTGTGTTTTACATTTTAAGGAATTTTTAGGAATTTTTCTGAAATTTTTCGGAGAAAATTCCCGGATCGGGAAAATCGTCAAGTGGCGAACCGGTTGATTTTCGGTATCGAAAATTTCTATCCAATGGTACTATAATATTGGGTACATTATTTTGATATTGAAATTAGGGCCATTGGAATTGAATGGGTCAAAGATGCATTTCATTAGGGTTTAATACAAAATTTTTGTCTTTTCATGTTTTTGTTTTATCCTTCTTTTGTCTTTTTCTTTACTTGTCCTACAACATTTAATGTCTTGGTTTGTTCCTATCTCTTATGAATTCGGTAACTTCACTTACAAGAAGGGAAAACATCACTTATTCTTGCTTATTCTATCACTCATCCGAAAACCCTCTTCATCTTTGCCTCTCCATCGAAATTTCCATTCTTTCTAGTTTAAGTGTTATCTTCCTCCAACCTTAAGAGTTTTACATGCATCCAAGCTACTTTCTTTCATGCTTATAACCATGCATGATGTTAGAAGAGAGTGGAGAAGTTGAGTTAGAATAGTAATCAAAGAATTGAAGACATTGAAGAGGAGGAAGCTTTAAGTAGGTAAGGTTTATGTTAAGCTTTCATTATGTATTTAATGAATCATGGTTGTTAGATGCATTCAATGGGAGTTATTG
>JAOTAZ010102022.1:0-10552 GCA_025629785.1 Erythroxylum oxycarpum
AGAAAAATCTACAAAAAAACTATACTGATAAAAGCTCTACTAATATAAGTCCAACTAAACAGAGGCTTAATCTATTGCTATATAAAAAAACTGATGACTCTTAGGATATTGGGTGCCTTAATTATTTGTTCCAATATTAAACCTGATAATTCTTAAGATAAAGTGGAAATTAGTTAGATAATTCATGTGTAAAAATGCCTATCTTCTTATTAGTTGTTTGACAAAGTATTCATAAATGTTTTGAATGGCACATAATAATGAAAATTTCAAGATTTATTTTTGACAATAAATTTAGGACTTACAATAAATTGATATATTAGTTATTGTCAATAAAATTTTAACAATAGTAAGATTAAGAAAATAATAAGAAATTTATTATTGAGTTCCATCTAAATAATAATTGATTTTAAACATATATTAATATTAAGTATTTACTCGAAAATTTAAGAAATTTCAAGAGTATATTTATATTTTATGAAAATTTTAAGAACTAATTCATATATTATAACCTTTAAATTTAGAGATGAAAATTGTCCTATTTTTATTTACATTATAGGATCTTGTTTTATTAAATTAAGTATGCAAAACCTCGCAAATGAAGGAAGGTAAACCTTTATTTTGAGAAATATTTAGCAATGGTTAAGAAATCTATTGGTTTGAGAGTTCAACCGTAAAATTTTTTAATCATCTAACTTTTTGGTTCAGATTTCAATTTCGGTTTGATTTACTTTAATAACTCATGTTGTTAAAAATCAATCAGTTAATTAATTAATCGATTAACTTTTGTAAATTAACAAGTTCTTATAAATGAAAATTAATTTTCATTTAACAATCTATTTTCAATTAATCTTCAAATTATTATATTGATAATGACAAGCTCTTTTAATCATATTTTAAATTATTTAATTTTATTAAATATCTAGTTAGTTTTATAACAGTCTAATATTAGTTGAACTTTTTAAACTTCAAAGATTTTATTTTACTAATTTATCTTAAGATCCAATTTTCAAAACATTACAAACATATGAAATTTAGAATATGTCGTTTATGTGTTTACCAGATAAAAATCCCGATGACTTTTTCAATCTTGGACTATTATTAGTCTTTGACATGAAATTCAAATATATTGACCGATCAAATTTTCGTAAAAGCCAACAGACATTTTCAGCCTTCACACTCGTCTATACATAAATAAAGAGCACCTTACAAGCTAGAACCATAAAACACAACACCTTACTTCTATGACTCCTCTTTACTCTCAAACTCGCTAGCTCCATACAGGAATTTCAGTCCAGAGACAACCAGAGATAAAGCATTTATATCAATAATGGAGAGTAAAGTGCAACTAGATATGTTACTCTGCTCCTGATGATACTCATGGTCGTGAGCAGCAGGTCAGTGGAGGCAAGATCAGTGGCTACTCCGAAGAAGATTAATAGCCGTTTACTTCTGCCAGAACTTGGATATACCAAACCAAAACTGGTTAAGACTCTGTCCACGCCAGCCACTATCACCATCAGTACCAAACCCTATAAAGCCATAACCACAAAAGTTCGGTGTAATTCCCGTTCTTAGAACTTATATGCTAGTTTTTCATCTTTTTTTTTTCTTTTCTGTTTTGTTATCGAATAAGATTATAAATATGTGTTACAACGTGACCTAATTAATGACTATATTTTATATACATATGTATATTATTAATATAATGCTATCTTTAGATTCTGAAAGTGTCAGTTGTCTTCATTAATCAGAAGGAATGAATTTTAGCCAGAAACCAATAAGTTTATGTTGTTTTTAGAGTACATACCCGTGCCTGAGAGCAACATGCCTGTGTCAATGATGGACAAAACTTCTTGTCAAGACTATGAGTAAAATTTTATCCTTTTAAATTTTAAAGATAAGTCTAAGAGACAAAAGTTGTATAGGATAAAACACAGGATGATAGAAGAGTTGAAGAGTCCAAATAACTTTCATCAACTCCAGCTTTGTAAAATTTTGATTTCTTGAATTTGTTTAGGAGTAATATTAGTGCGTGCTTGCATGCGTGTGTCAATTTGTACTGAATTCTAGAAATTAGAGAGGAGCTTTAAGAAAGCTAGAAAAGCTTTAACTTTGATTATTTTATGAGGTATTCTTTGATTGAAATCTTAATGCTTGTATCTTGCTTTTATTGGATTTAGTGGATTTCTTACTGGTAGAATTCTGTGTCTAATTTTTTCTTGTCGTTATCTATATCATCTAAGTAGGTTGTTATTAGTTAAGTAATCTCATTGATCATGTGAGCATTATTGCTTAAAGTCTCAACAAGTAATATCAGAGCCATAAGTATAGAAAGTGGCAATAGCTCTATAATGAAGTTGACATCAACCAATTGCTCAATATGGAGACTTATGGTGAACGATCTCCAGCATTGTACGAATCTCCATGATCTAACTTATGTGAAAAGAAAGTGTAAAAGTTGACGTCTCATCTTAGCTGGAGAAAAAGACAGATAAAAAGTGGGAGAAGATGAAGCTGAAACCTTGAGAATTATTGGACATTGGATAGATATCAACATATTCAGTCACATATCCCAAAAGACGAATCATTTTGAGCTATGGAAGAATTTAGAAGACTTGTGAAACTGAAGTTGAAGGCTAATAAATTAGTGTGAGTTTCCCAATGATTTTTAGGACATCATCAACTCTGCTGATTATGGTGAAGATAGAGATAATTTAAACTCACAAGTATACACAATAAAAACCCTACTTTTAGTCTGGAATTTTCAGGGCATAGTGATCCTTTGTTGTTACTCATTTAACATAATCATGCTTAACATATAATTATTTATGTCAATGTTGATAAATTATCATTCAAAATCCAAAAGTAAGAGAAACTTGAGCCTTATTTGTTAGCAATTTTTATATAACAAATTGTTGTGGTTTCAACCTCATTTTATGGACATTATTTTGAAGAAAACCACTAAATTTAGATTCAGAAAGTGTCAGCTACCTTCATGAATCAAAAGGAATGAATTTCAGGCAGAAACCGATTAGTTTAAGTTGTTTTAAAAGTACACACCCGCGCTTGAGAGGCACATGCTTGTGTCAATGACAAAAAAAAATCCGTGTCAAGACTATGAATAAAATTTTATCCTTTTAAATTTTAAAGATAAGTCTAAGAGACAAAAGTTGTATAGGACAAAACACAAGATAATAGAAAAGTTGAAGAGTTCAAATAACTTTCATCAACTACAGCTTTGTAAAATTTTGATTTCTTGAATTTGTTTAGGAGTAGTATTAGTGCGTGCATGCGTGTGTGTGTCAATTTGTACTGAATTCTAGAAGTTAGAGAGGAGCTTTAAGAAAGCTAGAAAAGCTTTAACTTTGATTATTTTATGAGGTATTCTTTGGATGAAATCTTAATGCTTCTATCTTGCTATTATTGGACTTAGTGGATTTCTTGTTGGTAAAATTATGTGTCTAATTGTTTCTTGTTGTTATCTATCTCATATAAGTAGTTTGTTATTAGTTAAGTGATCTCGTTGATCATGTGAGCATTATTGCTTAAAGTCTCAACAAGTGGTATAGAGCCATAAGAATAGAGAGCAATAGCTCTATAGTGAAGTTGACATCAACCAATTGCTCGATATGGAGACTTATGATGAAAGATACCCAGTATTATAAGGATCTTTATGATCCAACTTATGTGAAAAAAAAATTGTAAAAGACGACGTCCCATCTAAGCTGGAGAAAAAGACATACAAAAGTGGGAGAAGATGAAGCAAAAACCTTGAGAATAATTGGACATTGGATAGATATCAACATATCCCAAAAGACAAATCATTTTGAGCTATAGAAGAAGTTAGAAGACTTGTGAAACTGAAGTTGAAGGCTGAGAAATCAGTGTGAGCTTCTCAATGATTTTGAGGACATCATCAACAAAGTTGATTATGATGGAAGTCATCCTCAATGATAAACTACAAGCTTTGTTTCTGTTGAATTCTTTGCTGGATAATTAGAAATTTTTTGTTGTGAATATCAACAACTCCACTCTGAATGATATGCTTTCTTTCAGTATGATCAAAGATGGCGTGTTCAACGAAGAGCTAATGTCCAAGCTCTTGGTAAAAAACAGAGAAACAAGCAAGAGTGGAGGTTCCAAAGGGCAATGTTCAAGGAACAGGACGGAGTCAAGAGATAGTAAAAAGACCAAAACATTTCACTACTGCACCAAGCTTAGTCACATAGAAAAGTTCTGCTATAAATTGAAAAGAGACAAGAAGAAGTGAGATAACTAGAAGGATGGAGATGATAACAACACTGGGAAAACAGCATTAAGCACAAATGATGAAACGTTGTTGATTTGTGCGACCGGTGAGTGTAAATGACTTATTAGTACAAGGGTGTCATATCATTGTGTTCCCAAGAAGAAGTACTTCACAAACTATAACATTTGTGATTTTGAAAGTGTAAAGATGAGCAATCAGAGCTCCATCAGTATCGTCGGCAAAGGTGGCATTAAAGTTGAAATTGATGTTTTGTGTGTGTTGGTCTTGAGAGGTGTACAACACATTCTAGACTTCTGTCTAAATTTGTTATTTGTAAATATGCTTGACTACTAGGGATACCGACATACTTTTGGTTATGACAAGTGGGAACTGTCTGAAGGAGCATTAATAGTTACTCGTCGTATAATATGTTGCACTCTATAATAGACACAATTAAAAGTATGTGTTGGATAATTACATGTCGTTCAAGAAAACACTTCATAAGATTTGTGGCACTGGAGATTATTAAGACACATTAATGAGAAGGAGATTAAATTATTAGTTGGAAGTTCACTTATTCCTGCGAAGACTACGATTTCTCTTAACCTCTATAATTATTGTGTTGCTAGAAAACAACGTTGAATGTCTTTGCATAAGAAGTCTATAAGTAGAAAGACGAAGTTGAATTTGGTATATTGGTAGTGTTGTCGCCTACAACCAAATTTAAAAAGAAACCAACTTCTTACAATACAAATTAATGTAGTTAGAAAGTAGGGATCATTCCCACGAGAAATTTTTAACAGTAAAGAGTTTACGAGTTCAAAACTAAAATAAAATAACGAAAGGGGGTTTCAATTCATGGAATTTTAGAAAAAGATGACAAAAATTGGAAATTAACAAAAGTAATTGGATATGAAAATTTAATAGACAAACCTTGGTTTTAGGTTACCAATGTTATCACACTAAAATGGATCCTTGATACAAAATTTAGTTTATGAACAAACATTCATTGGGTGATGTTTTCTTTTAAGTATAAATGAATAGAAACATGTATTCTAAACATTCTTATTAATTAACAACTTAGATATGATCTTAAGTTCAATTGAATCATGGCGTTAATAACTAAGAAACCAATGAAAAAGACAAGACATATACGATATGCATTTAATCAAGAAGAGTTTCTTCTTAGAATTTTCAACTCTAACGTAAAGATGATAATCCTAATTGTCACTTGTGACTAGCAAAACTTAATGTCATATTTTACTAATCTGGCTATTAAATGAATCAATTCGTAGTTGTGCACTTAGAAATCAACCAATCCAATTATAAAAAGCAATTCAGAAGACACTCAATGTTCATCAACAAAACAAACTTTATTGGAACATCTCACACATAATAGATCATAACTTGGTTTCCCTCAACCAAGAAAAGGAATTTAGCTACTCATAACGAAAGTGAAAAACAAAGAAATAGACAAATGAAAGGTCTCCATCCCTGGTCTTTTCCTAGAAAATCCAAAAATCATTAGAAAAATACTTCAAAAACGTCAACTACTCTACTAGAAAATTTGCAGAAAATGTAAACTATCCTAACTCTAGAGACTACGTGAATAATAAAAATTCCCTCCTTTATGCTTTTCGATCCCTCCTCTCTCTCCATTTTCGTGATCTTCAGTAGATAATCTATCTTAAGTGGTCGATCCCCATCAATAAGGATGCAATCCAATTCTAAAAATCATAAAAATCTAAAGTGGATCAGATCTGCATTTAAAAACACTTGTAGATAGTTTTTGTCCTTAAACGTACCCACACTTAGTCACTGAATTTTCTACCAATCTTGGGAATTCAAATTATCTTGACCTTCCTTGCATCCTTTTGATTCAATTTCATCTCTAAAATGTTGAAAATGATCTGAGAACAATTAAGAGACTTTTCCATTAATTTTGAATAATAATTTCAACAAATTAAAAAATTAAATACAAAATAAGCACAAAATGACAACTTAACATATATTCCGACGTATGTTGTTTTATAGAATTTAAAGAATTAATTAGCTTACTATAAATTTAATTTAAATTTAGAGTTGAAAATTCTCCAACTTTTTTCTAGATTATAGGCTATTGTTTTATTGAATTAAGTATGCAAGACCCCACAAAAGAGAGACGATAGCATTTAATTTGATGAACTATTTAGTTATACAGATAAATGAAATTTAGATTGTATCGTTTACGTGATTACTAAGTAAGTTGTTCAGTCTTCAACTCTTATCTTTTTGACATAAAATTAAAATATATTAGACTGATGAACTTTTCAAGAAGCCAACAAACATTTCAGCCTTCACAGTTCACATTGCTCTATACATATATAAAGAGCACCTTACAAGCACTACAAGAAATTGTATTTATAGTGAAAGTAAAAGTTGTCACTAAAAGTAGTAATATTTGTCACTATTATTAATAGTGTCTAATATTTGAAGTCGTCATCTCCCATCACAAATACCTTCATCACTAATGAAATAGTGACGAATTTAAAAAATGTTCACAATTATGGAATACTTTTGTGACACTAAAACTTGTGAAATATGTGACAAAACTATATGGTCACAATAACTTTACATATTTATGACAAATTTATTGTCACAAATAATATAAAATAGTAACGAATTAAGTCGTAACAGTACTTCATTTTATTGTGACAAAATTGCTGACACTAAAACCTATCAAATGTGTGACAATACTATATGGTCACAATAATTGTACTTATTTATGACAATTTTGTTGATACAAATAATATAAAGTAGTGACGAATAATATTGTAACAATACTTTATTATATTGTGACAAGAGTGTTGACACTAAAACCTATGTAATGTGTGACAACACTATATGGTCACAACAACTTTACATATGTATGAGAAGTTTGTTAACACAAATAATATAAAGTAGTAACGAATAAAGTCATAATAGTACTTCATTTTCTTGTTACAACATTATCGCCACTAAAATAATTATAAATAGTGACAATATTTGTTACTAATAATTTTTTTATTAGTGTCCACTACTTCTTGGTCACTAATATTTTAATAAAAAAATGTCAACATCATTTCATCACAAAAATGAAAATTGGTTCTTACAAAAAGTATTATCACTAATGTGTTTATTATTATCACAAATAAAACTATCAATTCATCAACAAAATTACATTAGTTGTAAAAGAAATTTGCATCAGTAGCTATATTGTCTAACAGATTTCATCACAAGTATGAAAGTTACATGTTACAATCATGTTGTCACTAAATAAAGAATATATGTTACAATAAATTTATCACTAATGTCTTATCATATACATCTTATATGTGTAACAAATCTTCACTAGAAAACCCAATGACTGAAGAGGCTGATTAGGCATCAATGTATCTTTTCACCTACAATAGAAAATTAAGAAATGACAAAAGGTAGCGAAAAGAAGACTGATAGAGATAAACTCCTACCAATACACTATCAAAGCGAGATACTGCAATTAAAAATCCAATCTGCACATTTTGTTAAAGAAAGAAATAATAAAACACTTGCCAAGAGTTGACGCAGAGTACATCAGTATAATTGTGTAATCAATTTTCCCATTTTGCCTAATTACCAAAATTCTCCATATTGACAGCCTCCAAACTCCATGTACCAGTAGCCAAAGCATACATCTCCAGGCTTGCTCTACCAATGCTAGTAAAGGAAACTAAAAACCAAATCAGTCATATAGAAACATCTAAAAGATGTTCAAGGACATCGAAGCTCATTATGGATACTTTTAAAAACAATAACCAAACTTAAAAACAATGTCCCAGGCAAACCAACAAATTTACATAATTGGTAAATGAGTTTTAAAGACTTTACATGATTTACGCTTAGAGTCTTATCCTTTGACATTCTTTTGCAATCCCAGTCGATTCACATCTAAGATATCAATAAAAAAAATACAAACTAGTATTTTGCCAAAAAGGACAACATCAAATCTGATTGAGCTTATTAAAAATATGCTCAAAATTGATTCATATAATTCCACCAAGTGATTTAGCATTTAAATACCAGAAAGAACTTCTGATAACTAACATATGGGACTTCTAACTCATGTAGCAAACAACTAACTTAATCTCATATATTCTTGGTGATTTGAGATTTAAGTTTATTAGCATTTTTATTTGATAAATGTACATCATACTTATCCTACCAAAGTATAATAACGTAATCAGCTCAAGTCCAATAAATGAAATCATGATATGATGATAAAAGAAAATTATACCAGTGAAATAGGGAGAGTAAACATCCCGTCACAACCCACAACCCATAACCCACAACTTATAACCGACGGCCTTTGACAAACAAATTGGAAAAATGAATTAAACAAACAAAAGAATAGACACGCACAAGATAAACTAAGTAAGATATATGCTCATACATAAGACCAAAGCCCCAAACTAGAAAAAGTGAGAAAAAGTACCTTGATCATTTCTAGCAGTAAAGATTATCATTCCCGTCTTATCTCCAATCAAGCATTCAGCAATCCAATTACAAAGACCAGTCTACATCAATTACCTCCCTTATGGAGCTCATTACTACCAGCATAAGGGAGCAACTAATTATAAATCTATTAAACCTATACTGTAGTAGGAGAATGGCTTATGTATGGAGGATATAGCCATATCTAGTTTCTAATCCAAAGAAGCGGCTACTAAATCCATGCAATCAACTATGTAGAAACTAATTTACAACCACAGAACAACAACCATAGTTCACAAAAGGAGATTAAGGAATGCACAGAATAGATTCATTCCCCTTCTCAAGGATGAACACAGTATAAGGTACACAGTTCAAATTCATCTTAATGAAAAGAAAGGAGAAGTATGAGAAAATCTAAACACATACCTAGGTAGGGTTAGCCCATCCCCTTTTCCGGAATGTTATTGAAGTCCTTGTAATCCTACAGGGAAGCAAATCAACAATAGAGAAATCATATCAGACATACCAGATTCGACAACAGGGATATATGGAAGAAGAAATAGACAAATTCATGAAAAGGGATCTGACCTAAATCCTCTTCTTCCTCTTCAAACTATCACCGAATGTTAAGCCCATATAGAAATCACCTTCTATCTCCAGAAATAAAGCAATTTCTTATATATTCATTAAAAAAACCCTAATCTCTAAAAGATGTCCGAGAAGGAGATGTTTACCTATGGAATATAGTCAGGTGCAAGTAGATTGGAAAACATAATGTCCATTGGAGTCACTTATAAAGAGTCTTCTAGAAACAAAGAAATTTCTTAGAGGAAATCCTAATCGCTAAATAATGAACGTGAGAGAAGCTAATTTCCTGTGAAGAAGATTAAAGTTCTTGCTCTTTCCATTGTCATTGATCCAAATAATTAGGATAAATTAGCCACAAAAATTCATTGAAAATGTCAACAATAAGCCATAGAGACTCATGGAAAATGCTACATTGAGGACGTTTCCCAGACTAAGCACAACTCCTGGTGTTCTTTCCTTCTTTTCCCAACCAGTGCCACGCCTCATATGCAAACCATGCAAAAACCATGCCTACCTCCCACTGTAGCTGAAGTGACCAATTAATGTTGCTTAGTTTCTTCCCAGATCCACGCAGTCACTACCGCACACACCACACTCCACTCACCATGCACACACAGCCGCATCTCCTCACTTGCGCGCCATCAGCTCTCCTCCTATTTCATGATGTCCATGCTTCTGCTAATTCCCAACTAATTCCCCAAACCCTTGCAGTCTCTCCTTTACACCGTCGTTTCTTTTCTTAGTTTTCTTGTAACATCCCACTCCCGACGGGAAGGGTAAAATAGTTAATTGGTTAGGGGTGTGAGTGATTGGGACTAATTGGAAATTTTCCTGCATACTGGTATTGGTGAATGGTGAATATTTGCACATGAAAAATAACTGTACATGCATGCATGACATTCCCAGTAGTTGTGCCTACTGAAATTGTATTGGGGATAACGTGGTAATTGTGTTTGAAAAATTTATTGGAGTGAGTTATTGTGTGTTTTATATTTTATGGGATTTTTAGGAATTTTTCTGGACTTTTTCGGAGAAAATTCCTGGACCGAAAAAATCGCCAACTGGCGAACTGGTTGATTTTCGGTATCAAAAATTGTTGTCCAATGGCTCTACAATATTGGGCATATGATTTTGGATTTGAAATTAGGATCATTGGAATTGAATGGGTCAAATTGCATTAGGGTTTCTTAATCCTATTACATGTTTTGTCTTTTGCTTATTTTGTCT
>JAOTAZ010102056.1:0-10548 GCA_025629785.1 Erythroxylum oxycarpum
GGGATTTAGATTCCAAGGAAAGTGTCATTATTTTCCCTAAATTAGGAAAGTTTTTACTTTCCTAACTACCCAAAAAATGAAACAAACTTAATAATTTAAATTTTAGGAAAAAGATTACTTTCCCTAACAACAATCCGTGCCAACCAAACGGGGCCTTAGGTGTTTATTGTGGGTTTTTTTTCTGCATTTGTTGTATGGGCTGTGTTTGTGGTGAGTTTTTTTCTTCCTTTGTTAGTTGTATATATGTTGATTTCTTTTTACGACCTTTAACGTTTTTTTCAGGAAGCCTGCAAACTATTTGATGAAATGTCTGAAACAATATTTAACTCTCTTTTTTTTAATAATAGTAATATAATCCTATATGGATAATAATAAATTTTTGTACATCAAGAACATGGTGATGTGTAATCTACTTCCAATTCTAAAATATAGATATGACATAAAGGGTAAATTGATTACTTTTATTTTAATAAGGGTAACTTTAATCTCATTAGGCAGATTGAAGATGGATAACTACTAAACTGTAGCACTTTCACTTATCATAAAAAATTCCATTAAACATATTGAATTTTATTCTATATTCACTTCTACAAAATATAACTCTTAGTATCATTCATCGAGGAATGTCGATGTAGCAACTAGTTTTCGATGGTGGAAATTCATTCTGTTGGGAGGAATGTGGCAAAATTGTCCCTAATGAACAAAAAACCAATGCAGAACAATTCCCCTCTTCATACACTAATAATTGTTTTCCTTCCATAGTCGATCTTCTTTTTCAAGGCTTTGAGTATCATCTGAAATAACTCACTTTCCTTATTATCTATATCTCATTTCCTAGTATGAAGTTGTTATGTATATGACCATGTGATTGCATATACTATATATGTTATGTTAATCTTCCTTCAATCTTCAAGAGAACATAGAGGGAAATGAAGGCAGGGGCGATGCCACAATGGTTCGTAAAGGATTACGGAAATTGGTTCTTTTGGAAAATTCGACGATTCCAATGACTATATGTGGTAAATTAGGTATACATACATATGTTCCAATTGAGGTTCGTTATACGGTTTCACTAAACTTCCTAAATAAATTCTATACTTATTGTGTTTTAGGTGAAACACATCATACTGGCAGTTCATCTGATCAAATTTTCTTTCATACTAAAACTCGGGACTCATTCACTGTATTCTCCAAAAGTTTAGTTATAGTGAAGAATTTGTTGGAAGATGATGTCAACATCCTAACACCTGAGGGGAGATCTTTCACTATTTCAATTGGTGCCTTCAAACATGCAAAGACCCTTTTTGGGAACCTAAACATAAGGAACTTATTTCTCTTTACTGACTCTCGTGTCACTTGGAATTCAAAACATTAATTATATCATTGTCATATATCAATGGTATCAGCTGGAATCAACTTCAAACTTTATTTATTGTTCTTTCTATAACAATTTTTAAACCAGCCTCTTTACTAGTTCGGGATAAGGCTACATACTATTGTTATTATTATTGTTGTTGTTATATGTCTGTAAGAATTGTTAAACTTCTAATTAAAACCTTGTAGTACTGACCATATATTATTATATTGTATTGATAACTTTTCCATAATTTTTATAAATAGTTTTTTTACCGTTACTAAATATTAATGATTAACACTACTTGTTAACTTAAATTTATGATATTTTGATCTTATTAAATTTAAAATTTTTGGTTCACAAATATTTTAGTCTCCATAATATATTTACTTTTCATGTTTTAAATAACCTACCATGTGTTTTTCAACAATATGCTTTAAACATTGAAAACAACTTCGTAACAAAAGATATCTTCATATGATAGAATATAAAAATGCCAATTAGAATAACCCTTAACTACGATTATTAAGTACATAAAAATCATTACAAACTATCTTCCAAAATTTTAATTTTCACTTTTGGCGATGAAACATAAAATCGTCGCAATATACTAGCCAGACGATTAAAACACATACTCGTCACTTGTACAAACATCCGCGATGATTTAATTCATCATTGCCAACTGTTGCTAAGGAAATACAAAAATCGTCGCAAAATGTTTACATCATGCAACACTTTCTTCTAACGTCACTCAATATTATGTTTGTAAGACCAATCTGCGACGATTACATCAATCATCGCAAAAAAGGATATGTTTGGTGACACAACTTATTTTTAGTCACTATTTGTTAGAACTATTCACGACACTTCACCATAATCCATACTAATTATATTGATTTCCTCGACATCTACTGACATTATTGCTATTCGTTGCAAAATACTTAAGTTTAGGTGACAAAATAATAAAAATGTCGTTAAAACCTATTGTTATTACAAGGATAACAAATAATTGTCATGAAATATTTACCATTTTCTAACGTTTCTATTAAACGTTGTTAAAGACTGGATTAATTCCCCCCCCCCTTGGGTCAACTATTCCTCTGGGCTATCTGGGTTGACTAGTCCTCTAGGCTTGAGTTGTGTCACCTGGGTCAACTACTTCTTTTGGGCTGATCATTATCCAGTGGTCCAGACCCTTCACACAACCCTGCACCATGCAGCTTTTGACAGTAGCACACCACTGCAATCCACAGATCGGCCACTACTTGCACCAAGCCACCTTTTGCACTTTTATTCCCCTGCATTTTGTTCATTCTTGCAATTGTAAATACAACTTAGGTACAGCAGGCTATCCACCAATAGCTTTTTCCCTTTCCTAGTATAAATAGCTTATTGCATGTACATACAATTTGAGTTGGTGAATTCAATACAGAAGAAAATTTCACATCTCCTTTCATGGTATCAAAGCTTATGGTCTGATCCAACTTACCACCCAACATGTCGACCATGGATGAAAGTGAATCCAGCATCCTTGATTCCACAGACCTAAAGAAATACTCAATCACCAACACAGAAAACCCAGGAGCAGTTTTAGTTACTACCCTCTTCAATGGAAACAACTACTTAACATGGAGCAAGGCAATAATGAGGGCACTTTGTGCCAAGGATAAACTATCCTTTATAGATGGGTAATGCACTCAACCAACAAAAGATAGACAGTTACTCACCAGATGGAAGAGGGCTGACTCCATGGTTCAGTCTTGGATTCTCAACTCAATGAACAAGGAGCTGGGAGATGCATTCTTGTCCTTCTCTACAGCCAAGGAGCTTTGGGATGAGCTGAGGGAGAGATTTGGGGAGGCCAACGGTCCACTCCTGTACCAGATAGAGAGGCAGATCAGTCAACTCAAACAAGGTAGCCTCTCTATCTCAGCCTATTGTACCAAGCTAAACAAACTCTGGGATGATTTGTCTAGCCTAAGCCCGACACCTACCTGCATATGTGAGGCCACCAAAGCAATCAGCACCAAAGAAAACACACACCAACTTGTGCAGTTCCTGATGGGCCTGAATGAAGAATATGAGCATGTTGTGAACCAAGTTATGCTTATGGAGCCTTTACCCCTGGTGAACAAAGCATATGCAATGATGCAGACAATTGAAAGACAAAGAACATTAAGTGCCACTAATGAGAATAACATGCAAGTAGACATGATGGCAAAACAATGCAACTCCAACATGAAGAAGTGGGGCAGAATATCAACAGCAGTAAGAAGGTTTACACAAGGAAGGAAGATAAGCATTGTAACAAATGTGGAAAGGCGGGGTATACCATAGAAACCTGTTTCAAAATCCATGGAGTGCCTGACTGGTATAGAGAACTAACTGGGCAAAAGGGTAAGGCCAACTTAGCCATATTTAGTGACTCCCCTGCAGACATGCGAAATGAACACAGTGAGTGCATTGACAAGAATGATCAAATCCCTCAAGGATTAGCCACATTCATACAGCAAGAAATATCCAAAGCAATCAAAGGCAAGGGGACGAGTGAGGTAAAGTTGGGAGGGCTTGCAAACTTCGCAGGTAATGGCTACACACATTCAAACATTACAGAAAATACATGCACATGGCTGATAGACTTAGGAGAATCTTCACACATAGTCCAAAACTTAAATATCTGTCATGACTATGAAGAAAACAGAATATATGACCCAGTCACTCTCCCGGATGGCACTCAACAGGAAGTAAAACACATAGGGCGAGCTACTCTTGGTGACCAAATCACACTTGATGAAATATTACACATACCCAATTTCTTTAAGAACCTCCTTATCTGTTAACAAACTCACCACACAAAATGAAGTTGCTGAAATTTTTGTATCTAACAACCTATTTTTGCAGGACCTTCGGACTAACAACATCTTAACAGCTATTAAGGCCCAGAGTGGATTGTATGAGCTAAGACCGGACTATCTACTACCTTTGGGGACCCTGAAAGGTCCTCCCTTAGACTTTTACAGAACCAAAAATGTTGCTCATAGTGTTATTATTTCCCCTAATGTTTGGCATAATAGATTAGGGCATGTTTCTCAAGAAAAGATGCAATATATTAATGAAATCAAGCTTCCTACTCATGTTATTTTTTATTGTCAAGTGTGCCCCATGGCAAAATAGCATAGGAAACCCTTTCCCAAACACAAAATAAACACCACTAGAACCTTTGAACTCTTGTACATGGATTTATGGAGGCCCTATCGGGTCCCTACCTCGAATGGATCACAATTCTTTCTCACCATCGTAGATGATCATTCTAGGGCTACCTGGACATTCCTACTCCGACACAAAGATGAAACCCAACATACCATAACTCAATTCATCAAATCAGTGGAAAAACAATATGATACAAGGGTCCTAAGGTTCAGACTGATAATGGGAAGGAATTTATAAACAATGAGTGCAGGAAATACTTTGTAGAGATGGGGATAATGCATCAGAAAAGTTATCCTTATACCTCACAACAAAATGGGGTGGTGGAAATTAAACACAAGCATCTACTTCAGATAACTAGGGCTTTGCTTTTCACAGCGAGTTTGCCCAAACATTTTTGGGGGGAAGCTCTTCTTACAGCATCCTATCTCCTAAATAGAATCCCAACTAAGACCCTACAATGGCAGACACCATACGAAAGACTACACAAAAAGAGACCAGTCTATGAACACCTAAAGACCTTCGGATGCCTATGCTTTGCACTAAACAAAACCCAAGCAAGACCAAGCTAGATCCTAGAGCTTCAAAATGTGTCTTCCTCGGATACATGCCTGATTATAAAGCATACAAAGTGATGGACCTTGAAACCAAACACATTTTTACCTCCATGGATGTAACTTTCTATGAAAGCACCTTCCCCTTTGCCAATGCCCAAAACCAGACAGCACAAGCACCACCACCATTATTCCCCTCCATCACCACCGATAGCCATGCAGAGCTACCAAATGATATGCACAGAAATCCAGATACACAGCATATAGAAACAGCACCAAAAAACACTGAAATCCTATCATCACCCTATGCCTCACCCGAACAATCCACAACCCCAAACACTCATGTCAGGAAAAGTCAAAGAACACACAATATGCCAAAATACCTGAATGACTACGTCCTCCAAGCTTCTGCTCATCAATCCACTTCTGTCCTTGACACTTCTAATGATGCTTTACAAGTCTTTGGTCTTGCAGGAATAGAAGAGTGCAAGGAGTCACATTCTCAGGTTATTCACACACAACTGTACATGGAGTTCATAGATAATGTCAATTTTATTTTCGAACCCCTTTCCTATGAAACAGCTTGCAAATCAAAAGAGTGGAGGGACTCAATGAATTCACAGCTGATAGCACTTGAAGACAATCAAACATGGGTGTTGACAGAATTGCCTAAAGGTAAACGAGCTATAGCTTCAAAATGGGTGTATAAGGTGAAATATAAACCAGACCGATCAGTAGACAAACTAAAATCGAGGCTGGTGGCCAAGGGTTTCAATCAAAGAGAAGGTATAGACTACTCGGAAGTGTTCTCCCCAGTGGCTCGAATTGTAACCATCAGGACCTTCTTGGCTGTGGCAACTATCAGGAAGTGGCCTATAATACAGTGTGACATTAATGACACTTACCTTCATGGTCATTTAGAGGAGGAAATCTACATGATACCCCCCCCCCCCCCGAAGGATACACAAAAGCCAAAAAGGGGAGGTGTGCAGGTTACTGAAATCAATCTATGGGTTTAAAAAAGTCGGCAGACAATGGCACAAAGAGCTGACAACCACATTGAAGGCCTTAGGCTTTAACAAGGCAGAGGCAGATCACTGTCTGTAAACTAAAGGGGAAGGGAATGAGTTTGCTGCCCTAATTATTTATGTAGATGACATCCTCATCACAGGTACCAATGAGACACTACTAAATGACACAAAACAAGCTTTACACAAAGAATTTTCCATTAAGGATCTAGGGTATGCAAAATATTTCCTAGGGGTCGAAATTGCAAGGTCGACAAAAGGGACATTACTCAGTCAAAGCAAGTACGTGAGGGACATCCTACAAGAAACAAACATGTTAGAATGCAAACCATGCACAACACCAATAGTTCCAGACAGTAAACTTACCATTGATGAGGGTGAGCCACTTACTGATCCGGAAAGGTACAGAAGAGTATTAGGCCGATTGCAATACTTGAGTTTAACCAGGCCGGATCTTGCCTACATTACATAACAACTGAGTCAATTCATGAAAACGCCGAGGGAACCTCACTGGGACGCAGTCAAACGTGTTTTGAAATACCTTAAGGGAACTCAACATCAGGGCCTCTTTTACCCAGCAAGCTCAACCCTAGAACTTGTCGCCTACTCGGGTTCAGACTGGGCCAGTTGTGTTTATAACAGACGGTCTTTAACCGACCTCTGTGTGTTTCTTGGCGACTCACCCATCTCCTGGAAAACAAAGAAACAGACAACCGTGAGTAGGTCCTCAGTGGAAGCAGAATATCGGAGCCTTGCGTCCACCACATACGAGTTAAGGTGGATCGTCCATCTACTAAGGTGTTTCCAGGTCAAAATCCCGAAAGCCATATCTCTATTTTGTGACAACCAAGCGGCGATCTACATATCGCGAAACCCCGTCTTCCACGAGAGAATCAAACATCTCGAAATCGACCTCCACCTAGTTCGCGATGCTATCAACTCGGAATTTCTGGACCTCCAATATGTTTGCAGCCATCGACAACTAGCCGAACTCTTCACGAAACCTCTCCCTTCACGCACGTTCGGAGCCCTAGCTTCCAAGTTCGGACCTGTGCGTTCCTCCGCGTATCCGACTTGAGGGGGGAGTGTTAAAGACTGGATTAATTCCCCCCCCCCCCTGGGTGGTCGACTATTCCTCTGGGCTATCTGGGTTAACTAGTCCTCTGGGCTTAAGTTGTGTCACCTGGGTCAACTACTTCTTTTGAGCTTCATTTGGGCTGATCATTATCCAGTGGTCCAGACCCTTTACACAACCCTGCACCATGCAGCTTTTGACAGTAGCACACCATTGCAATCCACAGATCGGCCACTACTTGCACCAAGCCACCTTTTGCACTTTTATGCCCCTGCATTTTGTTCATTTTTGTAATTGTAAATACAACTTAGGTACAGCAGGCTGTCCACCAATAGCTTTTTCCCTTTCCTAGTATAAATAGCTTATTGCATGTACATACAATGTGAGTTGGTGAATTCAATACAGAAGAAAATTTCACATCTCCTTTCAAACGTTATAAAATCATTTACTTATAGCGATGAATGTGGAAATCATCGTCAAATGATTGTTTTTGTCGATGATTTCATAATCATCTCCAAGAAAAACATTATCAATTCATCAACCTGTTATAGTGTCACTACTAACACTCTTACTCTACAAATTCCTTCTTTAATAGCTGCCTTTTCCTATTAGTGGACAAGTTAACAGTGAGCTAACATGAAACCACCAGCATCCCAGTCGAGCTACCTGACACCTTTAGAGTCAATTGTCGCCTTACACAATTATAAATAATAAATCCCTGAGAAACACAAACAGTCACCAAAGAAGCCATTGACAGCTTATTCCGAACTAGTCCATAACTATAACTTAAGGAGGTTATTAACTACTATAGGGTTCAATTCTTTAACTCAGCAAAACCTAAAATTGAAATTTTTAGATTTTATGCATGGTTTGACAATTTAAGTTTCTTAAACTCAACTTATTAACAAATTCATAACTGATAAAGGGAGCAAAGATTCAAAAATCTAAACCCTTATTATGTACAATATTGATGGCTTATTCACTGAATCAAATTTAATTTGATTTTAAGACTTTGGTTTATTACAATGATTTAAAAACTGAACTAAAAATTAAATCAGTTAGACAAAAGGATTAAGGTTTAAAATATTAAATTATTATTAGATCTTCATAAAATTTAAAATATGATGGAAAGAGATTATCCTTATCTATAAAAGAATTTGAAGTTTAATTAAAAAAGAAATTATTAAATGAAAATTAATTTATTTTAGTTTATAAAAACTTAAATTTATAACAACTGACTGATTAATTAATAAATTGATTAGCTTTTAACAATAAGAATTATTAAAGTAAATTAAATTGAAAAGTTAAAAATAGAACCGAAAAATTAAACTACTTAAGGTTTTTACGGCTAAACCAACTAAATTGATTGGGTTTTTAATCATTAATTTATTATAATCTAAAAAATTCAAATTTAAAGAGAATTCAATTAAATTCATATTTGATTTTATGAATTAGGTAATTTGAAACTTTTCAAAAAGGTTAGGGATTGCAATAATTCCAATTGCAATTATATAATTTAATATCTATAACAATCAAACAATTTTAATAAAGTCAACGAACTATATACAGCTTTTATATCACTGTTGAAAAATCAGGACATGATCTACTCTCACACGTAACAAAATAATGACGGAACTTTTTCATTTGATTTCTCAAAGGCTGAGATCACTTTAAATGTATAGCATGATCAACACATAAAATATAATAAAGCATAATTTTAATTCGTGTCTTATTATGAAACTTGATCCTTTTATTATCGTTTTCTTTGAATCATTTTTGAAACTGACTCATCTCAACCAGTATAGTTGCATAAGTGTTCTACCTCTCTTTTTTTTTAACCAGCGTGATCCTGCTGGGGGACGGGGCCCGTTTTATTAATATGAAATCAAAGTACATAGAGAGGCAGGGCATTAAAACCATACCTCCCCTAGTGATAGCTAAAGGTGGCTAATACCAAACCTTCCTAAAAAAACTAAAGGTTACATTTTATTCCTAACACGCAAATATGGAAAACCTATTTTATCCAGAGAGACCATACCCCTGAGAGGAGAAGGAAGAGAGCAAGGTAAATAAGACACAGAAGATTGCGTGGAAGTTGCTTGTCTAGCAAGCCAGTCTGCTGCCGAATTAGCTTCACGAAAAATATGAGTTAATTTCCAATGGGTGCAAAGTAAAGTTCGAATGCGGTCCAAATCCTGACAATAACACCACGGCCATGCTGTCTTGCCCAAAATCATATCAACTAAGACCCGTGAATCACATTGTATGTTTAAGTTCCGAAAACCCTTTTCAACACAAAATTGCAGTCCTAAGAGCAGACACTGAACCTCCGCAAAAAAACTGGTTCCCATCCCAAAGAATTCTGATCTGGCGTGCAAAACCCGGCCTGTAGAATCACGGACAAGAAATCCACCCCCAGCTAATTGTGAGCGCTGAATAGAAGACCCGTCAACATTCAAAACTAATTCATCTGAAGCAGGCAACTCCCAGATTACGCGTTGTACCCGTCGCCGTTTGACAGCTGTAGGTAAAAATGCACAAGTGAATAACAAATGAGCACTCGGAGAAGCTGAGAGCTGCAACGGACGTTGCACAAAGAGAGCATGCAATAGGAAAGCCGTATGTCCTATAAGCTGGACAACTTTGATTCCGTGGCGAATCAAAGGAGTAACCAAGGGCTTGTGAATTTTGTCTTAAAGATGCCTTTCTTAGATAGAGGCACACAAAATAATAATGACAAGAAATAATTAGTTATTTACGACTCGTCGTAATCAAGCAGTAATAGAGTATTGTTTATGGTCAAAGCCGCATTGTGCTCAATCAGTCATCTTATCAATTATTTTGCGTTTCTTTACCATCGTTATGAAAATTTAAGATTTAAAGAAAATATTTAAATTTTTAGCTTACATACTAAGACAATTAACCTACATTTGATTACGTTTTAAATTTGAAACTGTTATCAATTACTGGTAAAATAAATGGAAGGTTATACTTGCAATAATTGAAAACTTATGCATTTTATTGATAGAATTTATTATCTTAATCAATATTGCAAAATTGACTAAAATTATGTATAAATTGGTATTAATTAAAAGGGGTCCATGAAATTTTTTGTCCTACTTATATGTTTTTCCTAAGTTAATATTATTTATTTTTGTTTGCTAATTTTTTGTCCTACTTATCAATTAATGTGACTAAAATTATGTACAAATTGAGTTTCTTCCGTTAACTTTATTAACTAATATTTTAAAAATCGAATCCGACATCAAATTGGTAAGATAAGAAATTCAAATTTTGAAATTTAAAAGTATTTGATCATCATAAAATCAT
>JAOTAZ010102090.1:0-10547 GCA_025629785.1 Erythroxylum oxycarpum
CTACACCAAAAGCAAGCCAAATTTGAAACAAGATAAGCAAATATACAAATACACCTTTACAAAATACTCCTTCCTTGCAGAATAATCATCTAGAAGCTCGAAACTCCCAAGTTTCCACTACATAATATACAACTTTACAGGTATACAAACACATAAGCAAACAGATAAAGACTGAATTTTATCATGTCTCAAGTACGACTTACAGAAGCTTGGTGACGGTTGTCTCAAACACATACATAATCATCATTTATGCGCACTACTTGCTCTGCCTTCCATTGGAATTTCTGTAGAGATGGATAATTATTGGGGTTGAAGTGATACACACGACATGCAGCAAAAGAAACGAACACCATTTCTGTTTTCTTATAGTCAATACCTTCTTGTCTAACAGTTGCAAGTAATCCCAAAAGCCACAACACTCCTCTTCAATTTGCAGTCCCAAACTGCGATCTATGCCAATACTATTAGATGAGTTCCACTTGACTTTATCCCCAATTGATTTCTTTATAAGTCATCATCTCATTTCTATCAAATATAGGAATTTGACATGTGTCTCAATAAAAAGCGTAAAGGACGAGAGGGATTATAGTTAAAATGCTTCAAGTTCCTCATCTACCTAATTTTTTGGCCAAACTCCTCTGATGACAGCAAAACTATAACATTTGGATCTGTTCAGTTCATCAAGTCTTTGATTTGCAAACCCAACGGCTGTTTGGGGTCTTTGTACTTGAGGTACTCTGCTCCTCCAACAGCAGCTCACAGGTAGCAGAACAACGGAAAACCCAAGATGGGTATCAAAAACCTTCCCATCTTCGTCACTCTAATGGATCTAGTCATTTAAAATCTGTAGATTTATAGATTTGTCAGTCATTAAAATGAAATGAAATAGCCAAAATGAATATCCATAACCAGCTCCTTCCCTCCATAATCTCTTGCTCGCCCCAATACGCGAAACCCTAACCATAACTCTAAAAACTTCTAAATTTAGCCGCAATACTAAATTGAAGCCTCAAAGGGCTAAACATAAGTCTGCACCATCTTTGGTCACACTAACAGGCTGCGAAGCCACCACCTACACTCGATTACCTCCGAGAGAAGACTTCACGATGCCTCTTCTTGGTTACTCTCCTCAGTCGTTATCCGCAAAGGTGAAGTTTTCCAATTCCAGTGTCGCGAAGATGGAAGACGGGACTGAAGTATATCGTTCTGGTATTGAAAAAGGAGAAGAGTTGGAGAATAGCTTGGAATTTAATTTACATGAAGATTACAGGTATTTTTAGGTATTTGGAGTTGGTTCCGATTTTGATAAGGAGGAAGAAAAGGTTGTTTATGAAAATGTGAACGGTGGAACTGTAAATATTTACACAGGAAATGGCTTTGGTGAAGAAGAAGGAGCAGAGATTGAAGGAGTGAAGGAGAAAGGAATTCCTGCGGTAATGCGATGTGTCGACAGCGCAATGATGTTTTTCAGATTTGGTTTCTAAATTGAAAAAGTTCTCAGATTCATTTTTCAAGCGCTAGACTGAAAAGATCAAACGCGTAAGAAGAAAATGTTTTAATTGGAAAACATCTTTTTGCGACGTTTTATTCAACAAAACGTCAGATTTTTTATTTTGTAACGATTTTTGAATAAAACGTCATAAAAAGTATTATAAATTTGTGACGTTTTTTAAGACGTCGCAAAAAATTCAAACTTTTTGTGATGTTTTTAAAACGTCACAAAAGCCTTTACAATATGTGGATTGTATTATTTTCTTATAGTGTATTAATTTCCTTATTAGGATAATAATACGGTAGGAATCCTATTATTGATAGGATAATAATATGGTAGAATTATCGAAAGTAGGAAGCATGCTTGAAGTAGGAATTCTATTATTATAAGGAGACTTCAAAAGTAGGAAACATGCTTAAAGTAGGGATTCTATTATTGTAAGGAGACTTGCTTATTTAAAGGCAATCGGAATGAATAAAGAACAAGTCATAATTTATTGAAATAAAAGATCAGAGTTCTTTCTATCGAACTCTAAGGTATCAGCCTTCTTTTGAAGAGCTGAAATTCTACTCAAGATAGGTTGACCAAAAAAATAGTATACTCGCCCTATGACTCGATCCCAAGCACGGGACCATAACAATTTGGTATCAAAGCCAAACATGATGGGTGATGAAATCAGAGCCAAACATGATGGGTGACGAAATCAGAGAACTATTGCAAGAAGAACGAGCCCTTACCGACTCCAAGCTTTCAGCCATGGAACAACATCTTAGGGAGAGAATTGCACAGACTCTTCAAGAACAACTATCTGGCATAGGATTTAGTGTCCACAAAACTATTGTTATTGGAAGCGAAGAGAGCAGTGTGGCTGTCCCAACGACAAATTGACCAACTGCCATCGCTACCAAGGAAGGCCCTATATAGCCTGTTCCACAAACCAGAAACCATCAATCCACAGTGCTCAGGTATGCAAGATTGGAATTTTCGACATATGATGGCACGGAAGACCCCTTAATTTGGACTCACTGCTGTGAGCAATTCTTTGAGAATCAGAATACACCTGAGACAGAAAGGGTGGGACTAGTGGGTTTTCATCTCTTAGGAGAAGTACAATTATGGTTTTATTAGTTGAAGAGGGCAAAAAAATCAATGACTTGGACATAATTTCAGAAAAGTTGCTTCCAAAGGTTTGGATCATGGGAAGGTAGTAATCCAGTGGGGGAATTGGTCACTCTTCGATAAACTGGAATTGTTGAACACTATTAACGTCAGTTCCAAGAAAAGCTGGCTAGAGCTGATGAGCTCGTTTTGAAAAATTTGCACGTGGGATTATTTGTGGCGGGATTGGATGTTCAACTGCTTAAACCACCAGATTTAGCGGCTACTATAAGTTTGGCTAGAGCTTATGAACAGAAGCTTCAGCTGCAAAAAGTCACTAGTACTCAAAGGATGACGTGGCAATCTCCCCAAACAAGCTATAGTAGTTCGGTGACTATGCCACCAAGGAGTTCCAATGTGGCATCTACAATGATTGATAAATTATCAAGCAATCAAGCTCCTTTTTTTAAGCGGTTGGCACGAGCAGAGATGGCAGAGAGGAGATCAAAAGGGTTGTGTTATAATTGTGATGAACCATATTCAGCTACTCACCAATGCAAACGACTTTTCTGGTTGGAGATAGCAGATACAGATGATGATCCACTTGAAGACAACATAGATACTACCCCTGAAATTTCCTTAAATGCCATTAATGGACACTCGCATGGCAAAACTATGCAATTGCAAGCTGTCATAAAAGGGAAGCCAGTACTTGGCTTGATTGATTCAGGTAATACTCAAAGTTTTTAAGCTTAAAAGCAGCTCAAAGTTTAACACTTTGTGTTCATTCGTTGCCAGACACAAAAGTCTCCATTGCCAATGGAGTGAGAGTTCGGAGTTTGTAGATAAGTATCGTTTTCTATTGCTGGCCATAACTTCTCTACAAATTTTTATATGATTCCTTTAGGTGGATTTGACATGATTTTGGGTGTTAAATGGCTGAAAACATTACGTCCTATATTGTGGGATTTTGTTGCATTTATCATGACTTTTTCGTTGGAAGGGACACCTATTTTATTTCAGGGACAACACCGACCTTGTGATCATGTCTTACACACGATGGTAACAGTCAACTCAGAAGATTAGATGTTAGAAAGCCTTTTAACTAAATTTGGGGACTTGTTCCAAGAGCCAATCGGTTTACCACCCATATGGGAATGTGACCACCGCATCTATTTATTGCCTGGGACAGCCCCTGTAGTTGTCCGTCCATACCGATACCCCATCGATAAAAAGACGAGATTGAAAGACAATGTAACCAAATGCTCCAACAAGGGTTTATTCGGCCCAGTAAATCCCCATTTTCTTTTCCAGTCTTGCTGGTTCCCAAACAAGATGGCTCTTAGCAACTTTATATTGATTACCGTGAGTTAAATACTAAAACAGTAAAGGATAAGTTTCCTATTTCGGTGGTGGATGAACTGTTAGATGACTTGCATGATGCCTGTTACTTCACTAAGTTGGATCTCAAATCAAGTTATTATCAAGTTCGCATGTCTCCTACTGATATAGAGAAGCTTTTCGTATACACCATGGGCATTTTGAGTTCCTTGTTATGCCCTTTAGCCTTACTAATGCTCCATCCACTTTTCAGACCTTGATGAATGAGGTATTCTATAAGCTTTTACGGCATTTTGTCTTGGTTTTCTTTGATGATATTTTGATTTACAGTATGACTTGGGAGGACCATTTGGTACACATGAGAAAGGTCTTTACTTTATTGTGTGCTCACAAACTTCACTTGAAGCGTTCTAGGTATTGTTTTGCATCTACACAAGTTGCATATTTGGGCCATACTATATTCATTGCAGGTGTAGGCGTGCATATAAGCAAGGTTCAAGCTCTTTTGGATTGACCTCAACCTTAGTCTATCACTTCCCTACGTGGATTTTTGAGCTTGACGGGTTATTACCAAATTTATCCATGATTATGGAGAGTTGGCTGCCCCATTAACTTCTATGCTTTAAAAAAATTCTTTCCAATAGAGTGAGGCAACCTTGGATGCATTTGACAAGTTGAAACACATATTATCTATTGCTCCACTACTGCAATTACTAGATTTTACAAAAGACTTTATTGTTGAATGTGATGCTTTAGGAGGTGGTATTGGAGTTGTTTTACAACAAGAGGGTCACCCGGTCACGTTTTTTAGTTAACAATTGGCTCTAAGACATTAGAAGTTAGCTGCTTATGAAAGAGAATTGATTGGATTGGCTAAAGCAGCACAACATTGGCATCCTTATCTGTAGGGACGATCTTTCCGTATCCGGACAAACCTTGAAGTATCTATTGGACCAATGGCTTACCACTTCTCCTCAGCAACATTGGCTTACTAAGCTCTTGGGTTATGATTTCACAGTAGAATATCGAGCCGGTTAACTCAATGCAGCAGCAGATGCATTATCCCATAGAACCATACAAGACCCGTCATTGTTTGCTATCAGTTGTCCTCGAAGTGCTTTACTAGAATCCATTCAGGAAGAGCTGCAGAGCTTCGAGGAACTCAAACAATTGTGCGCAAGAGTTGAAAATGGGGACCTTGGTTCAGAATGGCAACTTATTGATGGGCTACTTTTGTTTAAGGGACGAATCTTTGTTCTCCCTAGTTCTTCCATAATTTCCCCTATTTTGTCCTCCTACCATGTTAGTGCGCATGAGGGAGTTTAAAAAACACTTCACCAAATTCGATAGGATTTTATTGAAAAATATGAAGAATGGTATAGCCTCGTATGTGGCTACTTGTCCAGTGTGCCAACGCAACAAATATGAACATTTAAGTCCAACTGGGTTGCTCTAACCCTTGCAATTGCCAACTCAAGTTTGGGCTGATGTTTCAATGGATTTTATTAACGGCTTGCCCAAATCTTGGGGCAAATCAATTTTTCTTGTTGGGGTTGATAGATTTTCAAAATATGCCCATTTTATTCCTTTGGCTCACCCCTACACGGTTGTTCGCGTAGCTCAAGTCTTCTTTGAGCATATTGTTCGACTACATGGGGTTTCGGAAACTATTACTTGTGACAAAGATGTGGTATTTACTAGCACTTTTTGAAAGGAATTATTCCGCCTTCATGGTGCTAAGCTTCAGTTCTTTTCAGCTTATCATCCTCAGACAGATGGACAAACAGAAGTGATCAATCGTACAGTAGAGATGTATCTTCATTGTTTCATGGGAGATTATCCTCTCAAATGGGTTGCTTGGGTTCCTTGGGCTGAGTACTGTTACAACACTTCCTTCCATTTGGCCATTCGAACCACACCATTTTAAGTTGTCTATGGTCATGCGCCGCCTTGGTTGTTTTCTTATACACAAGGTTGCACTCAAGTTGAAGCTGTGGAAATTGCTCTGGTGGATAGAGACAAGGTCTTCGAAGATATTCAGATCCGTTTGCTTCAAGCCCAACAATGAATGAAGGACCACTATGACAAAGGTCACTATGATGTTGAATTTGCTCCTGGAGACCTTGTTTGGCTTCATTTACACCCATATAGACAACAATCTATCCGGCTGCTTGTTCACTCTAAGCTATCTCCGCGGTTTTATGGACCATTCCCAATTCTAAAGAGAATTGGATAGGTAGCATATGAACTAGATTTGCCTCGCAACAGCCGCATATACAATGTTTTTCATGTCTCCTTATTGAAAGCATTTATGGGTGAGAAGTTGCCTCAGATTATTGAATTACCTCCCATCGAAGATGGCAAAATTGTTCCTCTTCTTATGGCTATTATTCGTGCTTGAGTTAACCGTGGCATAAAGGAACTCCTTGTTCGTTGGGAAGGGTTACCTGAATCAGATGCTACATGGAACCTGTCGACCATTTCCAGCAGACCTATCCATCATTCGAGCTTGGGGACAAGCTCTTTCCGGAAGAGTGGGGTAATGTTGTGGACACATTCTTGGGGAAAACATATGAAAGGAAAAAAAACATTAATTTGGATCTCTTATTTTTATTGCTTTTGTTAGATAATTTACTATGACTTTTTTTTAATTATTTCTTTATTAGCAAATTAATAAAGTAGGAATCATAGTATCGGTAGGAATCCTATTATCATAAGGAAACCAACCTGAAGTAGAGTAGGAATCATAGTATCGGTAGGAATACTATTATCATAAGGAAACCTACCTGAAGTAGGAAACTTGCCCAAAGTAGGAATTCTATTATTGTGAGGAGACTTGCCTATTTAATGACAATTAGAAGTAATAAAAGGTAAGTTAGAATTTAATCAAACAGGAGATCAGAGTTCTCACTTTACGATCAAACTCTAAGGTATCAGCCTCCCTTTGAAAAGCTAAAATTCTACTCAAGATAGGTCGACCAAAAAAATTGCACAATTGTCTTGAGACTCGATCCCAATCACGAGGCCATAATATTATGTAAATAAAATTACAATAAATTCATAAATAAATAAAATATAAAATATAACCTGACTTTAAAAAAAGTTTAAAACTAAAATATAACGAAATATATCATCTCTTTATTTTTAGAAAAGCACCAGTACTCAGATGATAAAGAGCAATAAAGCATCAAAGACTCGATTTTGAATCATACAAAACACGAAAACCCAAAAAAATGAACATATAAAAACATAAATCATCTGAAACCATAAGATCATTAAGCATAAAAATTCAATCTTAACATAAATCCAACAATATCAAATACAAAGAGATCAACATAATAAAACCCAGAAAGCATTAAACACTAAAGAACAGAAATTTTAGCAAATCTAACAAAACCTAGAAAACACCAAAACAGAAGAGATTGATTAATCAAAAACCATACCCGAAATGAGAAGACTGCGGAGAAAGAAGAAAGAGTGAGAGCGCCAACGTGTTGAATAGTAATATTAATATCAAAACAATAAAAACTGCAACCAACTGTCACTTTGCGATCTAACATTTTATACTCAACGCGATTTTTTTCACCAAAAGAGAAAAAAAAACTAACCTGTTTGTTGTAGATATTGAAGTAAATATTGAAAAGGTACCAGAGCCAAACAACAATCCAAGCACCGAAGTCCTTCCAAAGCTCGTTGTAAAAAATTAACCTGTTCTGTTAGATTGCAAAAACTAACTAGTTCCACATTTATTGTTAGTAATAAATGGTCAAACCCACAATAGGTAGCAAACTAAGAGTGCCCACAAATGGAATGATATTTTAAAAATGGTGAAGAAGAAAAACAAGAAAAGGCGGTACCTTGGAGCATAATCGTAGCTAAGCTAGTAAATTTAAGATCTAGAAGAAGAAAGCAGAAAGGGTAAAAGGCCCTTTTCTTTTTACATAAAGGAAGGATCTTTTATTATGTGTTCACAAATACCAAAAAAAAAATAAAGCTGAACTGAGAAATTACCTGAAAATGAAAAGGAAAACTCAAGAACAAGAATCTAAAAACTTCAAAGTCTTGAATGAGAGAAAAGGTAGAGGGGCAATTGCGAACAAACAAGAGGTCGTAGGTAAAGGGTAACACTAAAAACTCTCACTTGCATTTACAAGATAAAATGAAGGATCTCATTCTTTCCATTTCTCCTCGATGTTTAACAGTACCAAGTCAAGACTCAAACTAGAAACTCAAAAATGGTGATGAAAGAGAGAAGAACACGGAATAAAAGGAAAAGAAAAAACCAAAATGCATATCATAGGTAGAAAAAGAATACCCAAAATGTATGTCATATATTAAAGCACATTTAGCAAAACCAAACTGTAAAATCAAGAAAATGAACTTTCTTTCTTTCTTCGTATTATACCACAACAGAAAGTAGGTGAATAGCAGAAAATGCAAGCCCAAGCCTTACAAAAGCTTTCGACTTTTCACTCTTTCCTTGCTTTACTTTACCTGAACTTGAAGGAATTCCTAAAATCTCATAAAACAAAGATTGAAACAACACAAAAAGGAGTGAGATTATTAAAAAAAATTGTTGGAAACAACACAAAATGGAATAGAAAATCCAAACAACAATAAGAGACTCAACGAAAAAATCAAAAAGTTGGGATCTTTACCATCTTTTAGTATTTGGAAACAAAAGGGGCGTTCCCCCGAGTGGTTGTAAAAACAGAAGGAAATAGATATCTCAAATGCAGGAAGCAAAGAAAAACCTAGGTTAAACCAAAAAGTTATGATCTTTCCCACACGCTGCCTCGATACTTAAGTGTATGAGGTATTAAGGTCCACTCTCAAGCGTCCTCCCAAAATTGCTATGAATCTTATGCCTCTCCTTCCCGGTCTGATCCAAAAGCGTCAACTCAAAAAGCGCTCTCACTGTCTCACATCGGTCCCTTCACTTGCCAACGAAATGAACAACGAAACGTACGCCGCATTAATCCTCCACGCTCTTCCCATCTGGATAAAATAAATCGCCCAAGAGTATCCACCCACATTGAAGGTATCGGAAGCTCTGCTCTTTCCGATCCCCATCCCTTTGGACAGGGATGCATCGGACGACATCCCTGACGCATGGAAGATGGAACCGCGTTAAACGCTATTTGCAATATTGGCACAAAACAGTTTGAAGTTACTTCATTTTTCAGATCTTGCTATCTCCAACAATCACCAATCTCACGTAAGCAGTTGCTGATTGACCTGATTGCATTTTGACACGAGAAAACAAGAAGTTAAATGTAGGTTATCAAAAGCTAAATAAAGGCCAATGACAAAAGCATGTACAGATTGGCTTATATTACGTTAAATATATATATAAATATATAATTTGAGCTTCTACTTCAAAAGCTTCAATGGCGTTTGAGCTTCTACTTAATTCAGGTGATTGTGAAGAGGTGGCATGGCAACTTTTTCAGGGATTCATCCTCTGGCTTACACAGTCAAAAGGGCGCTGGGATTGAAATTTGCGTCTTTTGATAGAATGAATGGTAACTAGATCTCGATGAAATCAACTAAAAATAAAAATTTTCCTATAAAGGATAGCATTGAGGGATGAAGACCTGGAACGCAAAGCAGAAATACGTTTGTCTTTTTGGACTGGTTAAGCGTTGGGGTTACACGTCAATTCTAAAGAATTTAAGGGCATTTCCAACATCCAGCAGCGCTTGGATCTGTTGCTGCTGGAAGTTTCATCGACCATGGCGGCGGCGACTCAGCGACAGAAACCACCAACAGCGACGCTTTCTTCCGAGGAAGAAGCATTGAAAAGGAACACTGATTGTGTTTACTTTCTAGCTTCTCCTTTAACCTGCAAAAAGGGAAGTGAATGCGAGTATCGCCACAGTGAATATGCCCGCGTTAAATGGAAATTGCTTGAATCCGAAGTGTGGGTTCCGCCATCCAGTAAGTTTCTTCCTTTTTCTTATTTTTTTGGTGAGAACATGAATCTTTGCATGTTTCCTTGCTTTTGGCGTGAGTTTGGATCAGGGTTTTGGCATTGTTTCTTTAATCGTGCGGGTTGCTTGCGATCCTCTTGTTTTATGTTTTTAAGAACAAAGATTAATCCTTTTTTGGACTCTTGATTTACTGCATTTAATTTCTTCAACTTAGAATTGTTAATACGGCTAGACCTTGTCTGTTCGGCTTAAATTATTATTTGGTAAAATAATCTTTTTTCTAAATTTTATATTATCAAATTTGGTTCATTTGTTTGAGTACTTAGAAAAGTAAAAACTTTCCCTAGTAGCACTTTACCTGCATCTTTTTGGTATTTAGATTACTTTCTTTAGGAATTTAATTTAAAAAATACATTAACTAATTTAACTATTCCTTCTCTATCAACTATACGATAACTCTTTTACAAAATCCTATCTCTTCTTCAACCAATGTTACGAATATTGTACTAAATTTAGTACCGGATTAGGCTCTGGTACGGTACTGTACCAGTACTGGTTAATACCGAGTATCGTTTCGGGTAATTTTTTAAATTTATGAAATAATCCCTAAATTTTTTAAAAAAATTACAAAATAGTCCATTGTCATATTATACAGTTGTAATGTATGTTTTTAACCTTGTCTC
>JAOTAZ010102163.1:0-20380 GCA_025629785.1 Erythroxylum oxycarpum
ATTTTTAAATACAAATTTCAAATTTTAATAATTTATTAAAATTGTTTAATTATTTTATAAATTATAAAAAATTTAATTTAATTTAAAATTTGATTAATTTTATTATTATGATTGTATTATACTGTGTTGGCTCATAAAGCCATCAAACTTAGGAACACTAGCAGAGTGGTCGACGACTTGGCTAATAAAGCAATCAGAACACTAACAGAGTTGCCTATTTTTGTAAGACAACGACAGCGTTTTTTCCCTGGATAGAGTTAGACAGAGTAGCAGTCGACAGAGGATCCGGACTCCATTTGACCCTCCTCCTTCTCTTTAAAATCCTTTTAGGAAAACTTGGAGTTAGGATGTAGAGGATTAGACCTCACTTATAGCTCTCAAGTACTACCCAACTAATCTATTTTGTGAAGAGTTTGTTGTCTCCTCCCTTAAAAATATTTCAAGCGGGTGCTAATAAATGGAAGACTGAGCAAGTTATGTATAGGTAGATAATGGACAGATTTAGTTATCTGTCATTGTAGAAGAAAACAGAGTAGAAGAATAGAACAGTAGATTGGAAAAGTTTTCTTCATACATGTAAAAGAATACAAAAGTTCGATATATACAAAAACAAGTACAAGGTTTCTGTGCCTTGTTAAGAAAGAAAAATACAACTCATTATTAACACCTCATTGTGAGAACATTCTAGAATATGTACAGCTAAACCAAAGAATCGCAATTGTAACTACCATGTTAGAGAAAACTGCAAAAAACACTGACGTTAAGCAAAAAATGAAGGCTTCGTATTTCAACAAAGATAACATTGATAGGTTATTTGTAATCATTAGGCCATAATATCTAACCATCATCATCATTTCAATTGGAGAATAATGGTAGGAGAGAGTACATAATCACCCTATATCTGATCAATTTATCCATTTGAGTGTCAATATGGAACGATCCCTAGTCCTATAAAAACTTCCTCATCCAAATAACCATGCAAGAATGCATTGTTAATATCAAGTTGGTGTAGATTCCATGACTTGGATGCGGCAATAGCAAAGAAAATTCTGATAGTCACTACCTTCGCCACAGGTGAAAAACTCTCATGAAAATCTACTCCTTCAACCTGTATGTAACCCTTTGCTACCAATCTTGCCTTGAATCTGTCAACTTTCCCACCTTCCTTCAATTTTACTTTGAATACCCACTTGCATCCTATAGGCTTCTTTCCCGCTGGTAGTTTAGTGATTACCCATGTTTCGTTCCTCTCTAAAGCCTCAATCTCTTCATTCATAGCCTTTATCCATTCTGGATTGACCCTTGCCTCCTGATATGATTTTGGCTCCTACACTTCAGATAAATTGGCAACAAAACATATATGTGCATTTGACAAGTGTTTCAGTACAATGTATGGGTAGGTAGAAGGAGTGTATTTATATGTAGGGGTTTTTGGTGGCTTGATATATCATGTTTAACGCTTGACACATAGTCATTCGTCCAACTTGGAGGTTTTCTCAATCTTGTGCTATGTCGAATAGGTACTATTTCAGGTGTGGGCGAAGGTGGGATTGAAATATTGGTTTGCAACTGATTATCATCACTTTCATGGTCTGTGTGTGCATGTTCAATAGGATTATCACCTATAATAACCTCCTCCATGAACTCACTTGAGGTATCAAGTATGGTGGGCAAAGGAATTTGGCTATTTGGGACGTTAACTACATAATCTTCTTTAGTGGTAAAAGGATAGATATGTTCATAAAATATAACATCTCGGGAAACAATCATCTTATTATTGTCTAGATCATAAAGCTTGAAATCCTTTTGCCCTGGTGAATACCCCATGAAAACACTCCTAAAAGCCCTTAGAGAAAACTTATCCTTGTGTGGTAAGGTATTCGTTGCAAAACATAAACATCCAAAACATTTAAGATTATCATAAGAAGGCTCTTTTTTGTGCAGAATCTCATTGGGAGTCCTCCAATGTAGGATGGCTGTAGTTAGTCTGTTCAACAAAAAAGTGGCATGTAAAATAGCTTCCCCCCAAAATTTTATTGGAACATTAGATTGAAACATTAAGGCTCTAGCTAGTTGGAGTATAGATCTATGTCTCCTCTCTACTTTCCCATTTTGTTGAGGTATGTAGATACAGATTTTTCATGTATAACTCCAAACTCCTTAAGAATTTGTTGACATTTTTCCCCCACAAACTCCAATCCATTATCAGTTCTAACCTTCTTTACCGACTTCTCAAAATGGTTCTTAGACATGATGATAAAATTCCTCAAAACAGATGCAGTTTGACTTTTATTTTTCATAAAAAATGTCCATGTACATCTACTTAGATCATCTACCACAGTGAGGAAATAATATGCTCCTGTCATGCTTGGATGTTTATATGGTCCCCATATGTCAACATGAATTAATTCAAGAATGTCGTTAGCATTGCTACTGCTTTGTGAAAAAGGCAATCTGGTTTGTTTAGCAAGAGGACAGATGTTGCAATCAACAGAAATATCAATCTCTTTCATGAAAGGCAAATGTTTAAGTACAATGTCTGAAGGATGTCCCAACCTTTGATGCCATGTAGGAATACTAACATCAATTACATTATTCAACCAACAAACATTTGCTGTACTAGGTATAAGATTGAGAAAATTGCAATATCTATGGATGACTTCTGGTGTGTATGAACTGGGATCAAGTATGTATAGGTTTCCCCTCAACTTCCCCACTCCAAGAACTCTATTAGTCTTCAGGTCCTGAAAAATGCAAAACTTCAGGTAAACGCTACAACACAAGGATTCCGTTTCAGCTAATTTACTTACTGATAGAAGGTTGTGTTTAAAGCCAGGAATGTATAAGACATTTTTCAACTTGATACTATCATGCAGAACCACATCACCGCATGACTTAACTTGTTTAACCGTCCCCTCAGGTAAATTAATAAGAGTTTTTCCGGTTAAGGTTTTTTGTGAGGTGAACAAGTGTCTAAATGCACATATATGGTTAGTTGCACCAGTATCCACAATCCATTCATCCTTAAATTCACTAGATATAGGTTTCAGAACATAGTTACCTGCAAAATCTGAGATTTGGGCAAAATTCATTTGTTTTGTTGTTACCTGCTTCCCCTTCAGAATTTTGGTAATCTCTTGCTGAAGTATCTCTGCAACTGCTGGTGACCACTGCTTCACTGAATCTGTTACGTCATCACTGGGATTATCTTCAAAAGGACTATTAACCATATTGACTCGTCCCTTTACAGCTACAGCTCTGTCTTTCTTCATTTGTTTATACCAGTCTGGATATCCATGAAGTTTGAAACATGTATCCTTGGTATGTCCTCCTTTGCAATAGTCACAGCTTCTATCATCCTTCTTCTGTAATTCCCTTTTCTTATAAGAAGTATTTCTGTTAGTATCAACTCTAGATCGTACATCTTAACATCTCCAAAGCAAAGCATATCTTATTGAGGTTACAATTGATTGTAAGCCTCTCAAGATTAATTTTCCCTTCAGGATTAATAATTTTTTAACCAAGGTTAATGCTTTGGGGAGGCTGTTTGTAATGGTATGAAACTTAAGGTTGGATACCACTCTTTCAAATATATGTATAAGCTATGGGCAGTGAAAATGAAACTAAAAAATGTATTCCAAAAGAAAGGCAATAACAAAAATATGATTCTTATCAGAGCAAGTGAGGAACTTTGAGCTTGATGTTTCATTAAAAGATCCCAATATAAAGGATAAGGAAAGGAAATCAATAAACACCTATATTGATTATTTAGAGAACTATTACTCATTATTGAAGGAAAGAGCAAAGGTTACTTGACTTGGAGAGGGGGACATAAACTTTTATTTATTTTTATAATGCAATTTATATAGAAGGAATTCTAACAAGATATGGTCCTTGGTGAATATAAAGGGAGAGATTATTTAGTGTCAAGAAGAGCAAGAAAAAGTTAGCTTTTAACCATTTCAAATACGTAATTGGCACGTAAATAATTAGAGTTCACTTGAGCAAGGTATCAAGAACTTTATTCACATCTTATTATCTCATCAATAAAAGGAAATGCTAGTGAAACCATTTGAGGTTAGTGACATCAAACTTGTTGGGTTTTGATCTTGCATCATATGCATCAAAAATAGAAAGCAACAGTAGAAATATAAAACAAAACCTAAAAAGACAAGAACTTTCAAATGCCATTAGATGTAACCTTAAGAAAACATGAACTTAAGATGTGTACCTTACAATCTCCTTTGTTCTTCATTGTTTTCACCTCTTTGGGTTGTCGTAAATGATTGTGTCGTTTGAGTTTTAAAATTTATAAGCCCTCAAATACCGCAAGCGCACAAGTCGTGATTGTAGTATAAGAGGTGTCAATTCCACGAGGAGGGGGACTAACCTAATCCTAAAATCTAAGGCTAAAAAGATATGAAACGCAAAATAAACAATGCAATGGAAAGTAATCACAAGAATGAAATTCAGCCACTTAAATCAAAAGTTAAAAACGAAAGTATTAACAAATGAGTCATATGCAATCATAATAGAAATCAACATAAGGAATTTACCAATTTATGAGAAAGGGGATTTTACTTATCATTAATACTAACCTAGTCAATTATGTGTCAATAGAGTGTCAGTTATAGACTATAATAGAGTGTCAGTTCTAGACTATCCTAGGGCTGATTATTCTCTCTCAAGTTATAACTATCTAAATTGTAAATCCTAATCAAATTATGGAATTTGCAATATCTCAATTTACAAATTATCCAAAACCCTAATTAGAACTGAAGCACTATAATAAACTATCAGAACATCACACGGGATCTCACTCCTCATAATTACTAATATGATTTGTCACAATTTCTATTTAATCGCCTAACTCTCAGTAATCCAATTTAATCATTTTTCATTGAATTCACCCACTCAGTTTATTACCAAATTATGCAAGAATGCAATCAAAGCACAAAATTCATCCAATAAACACAATAAACTAAATTATCATTAAATCAAAATAAAATCTCAAAGGAGATTTTTAAACATCATCAATATTCCAAATCCTATCATCATACTATCCATCTCAATTCTATACATAAATAAAATCAAAACAAAAAGGAAATACAACTTGGAATAGATGATGGAATGCAGTGACATTGAAAAACCTCCTGATCTAGGAAGCATGTCAAATCAGCTTCGTCTTCCTCTTCATCTTCCTTCTTCTTCTTTCTCTCTCTTGGTATTCTTCCTTTAGTGTTTCAAGTGTGGCTACACAAAAAGCTCCTCCGTTTCTTCTCTTGCTGTTCTTTAAATAGTCTCTTATGTTTTGGGTAACCCTAGGGCTTTTCTGAGGTACAAAAGATCCAAAAAGTCCCTTGAAACATGAAGTTTATAAGTGTCTGCGCATTTGCCCGATGTAGGCCACGATTGTGGCTCACATCTGAGCCTTCTGTCATGATCGTGGCGTGCAGGTCACAATCGTAAGCCATTCCTGAAGCTTCTGTCACAATCAGGCCACGTTTGCGGGTCGTTATTTCAGCCTGAATATCTTCGAAACTCCTTCGTTCTTCTATGTTAAGCCTGAAATACTAGCAAACACATCAAGGTACCTCAAAAATATAATAGTGAAGCTCAAAAGCTTGCATGTTCCTTAAAACACTTAAAATAATTAACAAACTAACACCATTCTATTAACAAACTAATGCAATTTTAGCCTAAACACATACTAAATGATCGAATTAACGACTAAACACATATCAAACTATGCCCTAAAACACGATGCAATTTACACTTATCAGTAAACCACAACAATGAAAAGAGGACTTCTCTACTGATATCCACACGAAGAGTGAAGCTTGAAACCTCATAGGAAGAATCGCTAGAACATACACAAAGTGCTAACTTTGTGATGTATTCTTTGAGAGAGTGTTTATAGAGAGTGAGAGAAGATGATGAACACTTCAATAAAAATCTCTTGTTTTCACATAACACTTGCACGAACATTGATGTTTCTTACACCCTTTGGCCTTTCGATCAATGGAGAGTTAGTGGGAATTAAGTAGTTTTTAATCCCACTTAATTTAGCATGAAACTTTCACACCTTCTTTAAAGGGTAATTTTGTCATCTTGCATATTAAAGGGTAATTTTATCATCTTACCTAATAAGCAAGATTCACATGTGTCATATGATTCATAATCAAATAACCCTAAACTACCACACTTTTGTAGCTTAGTCATGCATCTTTTATATCTTGTATAATACGGAGGATGCAAGCATTATCCGAAATGATTGGGTATAAAGTGTTTGTAGGTGGCTTTTTAAGTCTACCGTAAAATCCTAAGGCTCAACCTTGGACAGGCAGTGGAAACTGCCAAGCTGGAATAGGGTAGGGGTAGAGGGAATTTCCAGTGGAGTGGTGAAATGCATAGAGATCAGAAAGAACGTAAGCTCCCAAGCAGCGGGAAGAGTTAGGGGCTCGTCTATGATGACGTCATATCATCTGTGATGATGTCATATCATCTGTGAAGATGTATCGTTTGTAAAGATGTATCGTCTATAAAGACGTATCGTCTGTGATGACATCATATCGTATGTGATGACGTCATATCGTCTGTAAAAACGTAATATCTATGATGATATCATATCATCTGTAATGATGTCATATCGTCTGTGAAGATGTATCTACTATAAATATGTATCGTCTGTGATGACGTCATATCGTCTTAAGTTGACTCTGCTTTGTCTTAAGAGTTGCATCATCTTAAGTTAACTTTGCTTCATCTTAAGTTGACTTTGTTTCTTCTGCTTTTCGATTCGTCTGCTCTTTGTTTTGTTTGCTCTTTAATTCGCCTGCCTTTTGATTCAACTGCTTTTCAATTCGTTTGCTTTTCGCTTCATCTGCTTTGTGCTTCATTTGTTTTTCCCAATTCGTCTCACCTTTCATCTTAGGTTGACTTTCTGCTTCATCTTACATTGACCAGAACATCTTCTGGTCAAATTTGGGACTCTAGACAACAAATTTGTCTTCAAGGTTTTCTTGAAAGCTTTAGATCTCAAAGTCCTCTTTCAAAACTGTCCTAAGATGATCTCAATCCGATATATCTAGAAAGAGTTATGCCAATTGTAAAACAACTTTTGTGTACTGTTCATTTTCTATTATTTGGTCCCACTTTTGTCCCTACAAATGATAGAATTTGTCTTCAAGGTCTTCATGAAGGTTGTAGATATTGAAGTCTCCTTTGTAACCATCAAAATAACTACTTGATCCAATATCTCTAGGGATAGTTATGCCAATTGTAAAATAGCTTTTGTGTACTATTCATTTTGTATCGTCTGGGCCAAATTTGACTCTCTAGACTATAGAATTTGCCTTTAAGGTCTTCATAAAAGTTATAGACCTATAAGTCCTATTTCAAACCATCCAACAATGACCTTGATCCAATATCTATAGCGAAAGTTATGCTAGTTGCCCCAAAAGAAAAAGGTTTAATATGATTGAGGATAGAACCTTATTTAATTCTTTCAGCTTTAACCTTGTATTGGAGTGATCCTTGGACCAATAGATTCCTAATACATTTTTCTATCTCTCCACAAAAAAAAGGGTAGGATTCTGAAACTAATTGAAAAAGGTTGATCAAATGAAAGTGTGGGATCTATTGGAATAGTGAAATAGGATTATCTTACTAAATATACTTCAGTGTTTTGATTTTATCTAGATCTATAGGATTCCAAATAAGATGATTTTTAATTTAGAGTAAACTAGAGACATAGGAATACAAATCATCTGAAGAAGTTGAACTGTGAATGAGTTTCTAAGATGTTCCACCTTTGGATAGAAGTTGTGCATAGTATACTGTTTTGGACAAGAGCAATCCGAAAATGTTTGAAGTATATCTTTCAAATCATCAAACCAAATTGAATTATTTTAGTGTCAATGGAGACATAAGACATAAGACATATGAGAATATGTTTCTAGAAGAAAGAGTTGCAAAATAAATTCAGTATCAAGGTTAGAAAGAATATGCAAATTTGACCTGAAATGCTGTGTTTACGGAAAAAATCTGAAAAAGATTTAATGGGTTACAACTTGTGATTGCAGTGGTATCATTGAGTTTTAAACTTAAGTATTAATTATACTTAAGTAAGTATTAATAAAGGGAAGTGGATGAGTTGATAAGAAATGGACAGGTGTCTAGGCTTTAAAGTTAAGCTTTAATAACCTTGAATGACAAGCTACTGTCCTTGTCTTGATGCTTCTTGAAACCTCTTTCTTTAGAGTTCCTCCAACTCAGAGTTTTTCATCAAATATTCACCAAAGTTAAATCTTGGTTTTCTTAGTTTTTCCTCACTTCCACTTTGATATTTCTTTCTTCTATCCTAAGAAAAACTGAACCTCCCTGTCAACTTTCAAGTTGATGTACATGGGTGCATGAGGGATTAGGGTTACGTAATTTTTCAGATACTGGAGCTTCAAACAAGTAAGCTTGTTATGATTATGTATTTTTTGCATGAAATGAAGCATGCATCATTAGTACACTACTAAATGGTTAAGAACAACAATATTCTTATTTTCTGAAAAACGAGTGAGTAAATTTAATATGCTGCCATACATGGTGATTTTCTTTGGATTTGATCACTGAAATGTTATGGGATAGTGCTAAACCAACTTTTGGAGTTGAATGAAAGTGTGTAATGATGTGAAAGAATGATTAAAGTGATAGTTAGAGGAATAAATGAAGAAAATACAAAAGTTAGAAATGTAAAAAAATTGAATGTGAAGTAGTGCAGAAAATGCGATGAAATGCATGAGTGTTCTGGTTTTTGGATGACAATGAAAAATGATAGACTTTTGATTTGGTTGTGATTTAAATAATTGATTGAGTGATTGAATTATGAAATGAAAATGAACATAAGATATAAAGTTTGGTAAAGTACCCGGGATTGTCATTGAGCATGCATTGTACAAAGTCCATGTAACTATTTGTGCACAAATGAGTTTTGTAACATGTGTGAATTGTGTATTGCATCAATGGGATGTGCAGGATAAACGTACGCATACAGGCATATCCAGAATTTGGAAGCAAATGCTATTTTGGAGCATATTGTGAGTAGACCTAAATGGTCTCATTTCATTGTTTGTTGTTTGAATTTTTGTATTGATTGACTACTGGATGCTCAAATGAATGTGATTTGATTGTTGAATTCCGGAAAATGAAGGTCCGATGATTGTTTTATATGCATGAGATATTGAAGTGCAAATTGTATGTGAATGTGAGTGAATGAGATTATGCAAATGTGAATGATGGATTCCATTCCATGAATGCATGAAATATAATAGCAGTTGTGACCTGAGTAGCCACCGATCAAAGCTTAAAGCTCAACGAGTAAAAAGAAGCTTGAGCTTAGACAGTGATTAAGAGCCTAAGGCTTAGTATAAATAATGAGCCATGTATCTCCCAAGCAGATAAAGGACAGTTATTAATGAGCCCGGTATCTAAAATGGATACGGAACAACTCAGGCACTCCGTCACAACAACATAATAATTAGAAAAATGTCTCATGAGCATTTCATATGCTTTTTGTCAAGGATGTGGATTGTTTGAAAAGACAAAGTGAATTGCTCTTATATGTAAATGTGATATGTGTTCAGCTATGCAAAGTTGTGAACTATATGTTATGTGAATTATGTGTTACGTGACTAGGTGAGCCATCAATGATGGTCTCTCATTGAGTTTGCAAAACTCACCCAAAATTTGCAAATATTTTTAGGATCAGAAGAATACCCCGTTAGGCTAACGGGAGTATATCTATAGCATATAAGTGAAGGGTAGAGGCCGGGATCAGTTCGCGTTTGCATTGCATTTCTTTATTTTGTATTAAATTGTATATTCCTCCACTTTTTATATAAATTTGTATTCCGAAACGAATAAAGTGTGTTGTATTTATGAGAGGGCTCAAACGGCTATTGAAAATTTTTATTAATTGTATTGTGTTGATTGAAAATGTTTATAAATGAAAGTGAGCCAGAATTTGTTATGGATTTTTGCATATTATGTTTGTGGATTAAAAAAATTTATACCGATATTTGACTAACTGAGTGTTTTAGTATGCCACCCTTACGGGGCATGGATCCAAATATCACAGATGATGTTGGGCACGTGTCTTGAAAGAGTGGGGTGTTACATTTATGTGGTATCAGAGCCCAAAAGTACTATCGTTGTTGGATCCCGATTTCAGAACCCAACTCTTGCGGACTCATACATCTGTTGGATCCTGCTTGATTCCGGAATCTAACTCTTGAGAATACAATAATACTTGAGCTTGGTTCCATGTAATCTCTTTAACCATCATCGGTTCATCTTCATTCTCATAACATCCTAAAAATTTCCTCACAATTTGTTCAATGGTGTGCCCATGCTAATCTGTCACCAGGCTCAAACTCATTTCTCCTATTTGTGAACAGAAATTGGAAATCTTCAAATCAGAATTTCCATTTGACTTCTTCAAAGAAATCATAGCTCTAAGTCTCTAGTTTGTTTTGAATCAAGAACCATCTTAATCGAAGCTCTATAGCACAAGTTATGCTTAAAAAGCCTGAGTGTGTTCATGCTCCAATCATGCTCTCCCAACTGATCCCCCATTTTCTTTCCATCAAAATTTTTCAAATCAACTCCAAAATATACAAATTTTCGTGGAGGGATAGGAAAAATTCTTAGAAATCTATTTCTTCAAGAATCACCTCGTTTGGAGATCAGATGAGGAAGTTATGACCAAAAGAATCGAACATGTTTACAACCTCAATCATGCAGTAACATGTCTTGGTTCGATTGTTATAACTTTCACCAACAATGTCGGATTGATTTTGTTTTTAGACCATTTGAAAGAAGCCTTCGATATCTAAAACTTTTGTGAAGACCACAATGTCAGATTCTGTCTGTAAAAGGGTTAAAAATAGCGATTTTATGAAGCTATCTCGTGAATGTCCGTTTAACGGACATACATGTCCGTGTAACGGACATTGATTGGCCAAAGAGGACTTTTTCACCCAAGAAGGTTCGTTAAACGGACATAAAGTCCGTCAAAGGACATGGCCGATGTTAGGGGTCCTTTTTGATCCGTAAAGGTTCGTTAAACGGATCTAAAGTCCGTTAAACAGACATGGGGGTTTCCTAAACCCCTCTAAATCCTCTCTAATGCTTCCTACATCCAACATAACATCATAATCACTCAATATCTCCCCAAATTCAACTCTTCTAGTGCAAATTCACTTCATAACAACTCAAACATCAAAAGTATCTCATAAAACTCTCAATTCTGAACTCATTTGGTTCATAAAAACCACAATTTCCTATCATTTAACATAGCTGTCATCATATACAAATCCTATGCAACATCATAACTTGTAATAATCATATTTTTTATTCCGATGTCCAAAAATTACAATATTTATAGCGTTAGAAAGATAGAAAGATCATCTACAACTTATAAGAAGAAAATTTTGGCTAATTCTACCTAAATCATTCCAGATTTTCCATGGAACTTAGAACACAAATCTTATCCTTGTGAAAACTTGAAATTTTTCTCAACTTCACTTCTTTAAGTAAAGCAACACATTCTTATCCATTCAACTACCAATTGGAATTCATCAAATCATCAACTTCAATTCATTTTACTCTTCATATTTAACCAAATCTCATCATTCATAACATTTTTATCTTTCTTTTCCATAGTGCCTCATTTATATATATATCACTCATTTCAAGATTCATCAACTCAAGTGGATAGCTTCTTCAATTATATCTAATTTCAACCCACAACATCATACGCAATTCATATTTCACATCCATACATAAATCCATATTTCATTAACATCATAAAATAAGAGTTTTACAAACTTTATTGGCATCTCATGCCACAATACATTATCAATATCAAAATTCTGAAATACAACAAAAGATGCAAAAACCAATAATTTCTTGAAATACATCTGAACCCTTGTTTTACAACAATTATTCCAAAACAACACAAAACATGCAAATTCGAAGTAATGTCTTGACTTTCTTTCACTATGTTTCTTGCTTATCACCTGGATAGGGGAGAGAGAGGGGGTGAGCTTAAAAGCTCGTGGGTAACAACTTTATAAACGTTAATAAGCAAAAACCATTTGAAACTTTCATGATTATGCCAAACCTCATTGAAATCCATAAAACATTCATTTCTTAAAATTGTCAACTTATCAAGCAAATTCACACTTCACACAAGTCAAACAATCATCAAACTTATCAACTCATGAAAAACACATAAACACATCATAATGATTTGGGTGGATCCAAAACAGAACGTACTATAGATTTCTCATATGGGTCCTATGTAGCCGTGAACATAACGTACTATCGTAATCCCATAAAATGGTCTTGCGTAGCCGTGAACTTATGGGAGTCTACGAGGGAGCTCCATGCCACTAGCGGGCAGGCGGGAGAAGCCTTTAGACAAGTGCACTTGACATACTTAGGGGAACAACACAAACCCAAATAATCATGCATCTCATAACTTGAAAACGGATTGCCCAATGGCACATTTCAAAAACTTCATTTTCATAAGCATGCAATATTCCAAACACATTGCCATCATCCTTTCACAATTTGTCAACCAAATTCACATAGCAATTTCTTAAATCAAACAAAAGCAATGAGTGCAATAATTGTAGCATTTTCTCAAATCAAAAGTAATAAATACAACAATTATGGAGTAATTTAAAATCATTTTATTTTCTTGATTCAGAAGCAAACTTTAGTGACTCATTACTCAATTATAAACATGGAACCCACCTTAAAATTCCTTGCTTAATACTTGTTCAAAATGCATCCCCTCTTGTCTTTTTTTTGATTCCTCTTGCCTCTCTTAATCTCTTTCATCAAAGGCAACATTCCCAAATCAAAAGGAATTCAAATTGGACAACCCATAACACATAATCACCAAAATTGGTCTTAGAAAACTTAAACCCATACATTTCTTAAGCTATCTAACCCACAACCCTTTAAAAAATCCAACAAATAAAAAATGCCCTTACCTTAATCCTTCACCAAATGAGGAGTTTCTTGGCTCACATGGAAGCTCTCATGCTCCTCTTTCTTTTTCCTTCATGAATAAACTTCAAAATCCCTCTTGCAAAACCAAGAAATCAAGAAACCCTAGCTTTTCTTCTTCTCTTTTTTCCTCTTCTCCACGATCTTTCTCTCATTTCTCTCTTTTCTTTTGTTCTTCCCTCTCAATTTCGTGCTTCTCCTTCCTTAAAAAGCAAGACCACCATTTATTACCATCATGCCATTAATGAATGAGCAATGACCACTTTGCCCTTACATATAAGCCTTGCAACTTAAATGGCTTAAGTGTCTTGCCAATTTTGCCCCTCATGAAATCTTACCATCTTAACACAATAATTCAATCAACCTATGCCATATGATCTTACTCAAATTAACATGCTAATTAACTCCCATTAACATGCTGATTAATTCCATAAAATTACTCTGTTAAAACCTCAAAGTTCATTTAAATCATGCTTAACTCCTTCCGAAAATCAAAACCTTTTCTAATCATGTAATTGAAAGAATTTGCTAGCACTTCCTTCTAGGAAAATGTTCCTCATTGTCTCACTTTTCTAATGACATCAAAAATCATTCAATTTGGTTTAAAAATCTAAAAGTTATACACCAAACATTTCCAACTATTCTTATACTGAAACAATATCCTACACTTGAATTCCATCCAAAAATTGCTACTCTTAGAGACTGAATCAAAACTCTATTTCATCATAACATTTGTAACCCTATTTCTCTAGTTTAATCCAAATCAAGAATTATCTCATTCGAATAACTAGAGCAAAAGTTATGGCTAAAACATCGAAGCATACTCAATGGACATTTTTCAACTGCATTTTCCAGCTTTTAACTCCCAAAATTTCTCATACAACCCATTTTGTAACTAAACTATCTTTTCTATTTCTTTTCAATTTCATAAATTCTCCTTTTCTTTACACATGAATAATCTCCAACAATATCTCATTTAGTAGTCCTAACTTTCAAGAAAGGTTTGGGGTCCAACAATTGTATATGGGCATTTTGAAATATGTGTTAAATCATATGCATTTTGTTCATGTCATAGCAGCTAGTAGCCACTGATCCCTAGTTTAAGTTGCATTCATATGAGTCGCATGCATGAGCATTCCTTAAGAGTCTGAGCTGTTAGAAGCACTGATAAAAATGACGATCTTTCATAATGTGAGAAGAGAAAGATTGATGGATATCTAGAAATGGGAAATGGCATATGGTTAGATATAATAGATAAAGATTCTATGCAATTGTATTGATGGATGTATTATTAAATATGACATCAATATTACGTTTTGGTGATATGTCCTTGAATGTGATATAGGTGTGAGTAGGTATATTGCTGTGGATTGATTGAGGAAAATAAGTACATAAGTAGAAATGATGAGATTAAAATGTATAAGCCAAGTTTTTACGACCATGAAAGGTTGAACTTGGACTTAGAATGGTTATGTGATTATCAATATAAGAGTTTATGATTTAGTATGAGAATATTTATGTGGAATGGAGATTTGAGTTTCATAATGGTTATGCCCTTATAATTATGAATTGATTGAGAATATACATATAGGAGATGAAATAAATGGCAATCGGAAGATGAGATGATGATACCGATATATGAAAAAGTTGTTTAAGTTGATTTGCCATTGTGAGTGCATATCTGATAATGGGATCACCATAATAGGTGAGAATATGGAGCAAATGTGTATTCTATGTGTGGAGATAATATAAGAAGCAATCTATGACTTATTGAATATTGGTCGGTTATAGTTCCTATAGCTCAAAGTCTAAGATGAGTTAGAGTAAGATGTGAAAATGCTTATAGTGATTAATTGGGAATGAATTGATATTATTAATGATGTTTTAGATATATGACGAATTCGAGGAAAAAGAAAAAGGACACTATCATGGCATAACCCCCACGATCAAGGACTGGCACAAAAGGAGAAGAGTTGTCTAGAATTAAATGGGATTAAAGTATCCTTAGCATAAGCCACTAATTAGTGAATTAACATAAATACATCTCTAGATAAGATTTAATGATATTGTGATATATGCCAAGGTATTAGAGTAAATGAAATAGTTTAATATCTCACTAAACCTTATTATAAGGGCTGTTCTGATCATATAAGTTATGGCATAAATTGATTTTATTGAGATATGATGAATAGTTGAAATTGATCTTCTTGAGGTACTAAGAATGACTCATAACTTATCACGGAAAATAGTTGATTGATAAGGATTCCATGAGTAGTATCGAGGATGGTGTCAAGAAATCTGCTTCCAAAGAAGAATTTCACTGAGATAGGTTCAGAAAACCAGATGATTCAATTTAAGAGTGATCAACTAAGAAACAAATCATAAATGAATATGTAATGAATCAAAAGTGAATATTGGATCCCTAGCTGAGACTTAGGCATAAGAGGTGGAATATGTTATTGAAAGTATACGCATTTTGGTTTGATGTGAAGTATTCAACTATATGATTGGATTACTGACTTTGAGGAGACATTATTGCTAATGTGAGGAGGATTTAAGTCCACATTATATTCTATGTAAATATGTTCAGGAGATACAAATTTGATATGATGAATGTGTTACAAACACAGGGAGTTAAGATTGAAAATAAATTGAAATGTGTGAAGAAACTAGTAAGAATGAATAGACATTGAACAAGTCAATGTGAAAACAGAGGAAATAGAATAAATTGAGAAAATAATTTGAGAAGAAGAAGTCAATTGGGAAAATCGAAAATAACATAAGACAATAGTACCTCATTGAGGAATTAGATACTTAAAGAATTAAGAGAGCAAATCATAGGCACATAAAGTTTTGGGTTATATCTGTTGGAGTTAGCAATGGCCTCGACAATATTATGGTAATGAAGATTAAAGTGATCCAAGAAAAATTTGTATCAGTTGGTGACTAGGATCATAGAGGATATTTGGAGCATATTCGAAAAGTGGAGAGAACACTTCTTCCATTGAGGAAATTTTACATACCATGAAGGTAGAAACAAGTATATGCCAAGGTTAATGAGAGTGAATCTTAGCTTGATCAAATAAATTGTGGATGTGGTATTTGAATATGGCATATTGGGAGACCCAAAGGAATTAGTGGTGATGATAAATTGAGTTTGTATACATAGAGGCAATTAAGCCTCATGAGTTGATTATTGATATATGATTTAAAACTTGCTGCAATAGTAATTACTTTGCAAACTTAGAGACATTATAGGTACAAAAAGTAATTACCGAGTTAGAAAGGAATGTACAAATGAGTACTATATTGGTAAAGGTAGTGTGTAATTTGATACATTGAACAAACAATTCTATAATGGAATAGTACAAATCATATATTGAGGCTACCCAACCTAGTGCAATAAAAAGCATAGAATGTCAAGTTAAATTTTGGGCAATTCAAAGTACTATAAGCTATTGAAAGATCAGTTTTGCATGAAAGAAGTAACAAAGCCTAAAAGTTAAGGATTTGGGATTGTGAATCCCATAAAGGAATTGCAAACGAATCTGAATTTTTGAGTTTGAATTGGAAAAATGACATTTTGGGATTGAAATAAGAAGTATGTGCACCCGATAAAGATGATTGAACAAAGAGATCATTAGAGAAGCCCAAGTAACAACCTAAGCTAAACAGTTTAGTAGGAATATTTAGCTGCTAAGGGTGTAGAAACAAGTGGCTGAATGTTTAAATAACCAACAGTTATAACTGTTGTTGATGTGCTTAAAGCTTATATTTTAGAGTTCATAAGAATATGAGATTAATGTATAGTTCCCATTGACTACAGGCATAACAATTGTTATCATAGTGACATTAGTAAGATACTTTAGGAGGCATTGTATGAAAAAAAGGGGTGGTTCACCCTTACATTGAAATGAAGAGTGCCTAAAAATGGTTAAAGACCATAATTGATTCGAGATACTCGTGATGAGTGAAGTGAATCTATAATAAGAGTTAAGTGATTCAAGAAAGATAAATGAGTTAGGCATATCAACACCGGACAGATGGAATATATTGAAATAGATATAAGAGTTGAATGTATTAATACTGAAGAGAAGTGAATTATTAAAAGAGAGATAAAGTGTTTTTATGAGTACCACCTTGGTAAGGTGTGCTCAGATTTGGAGAAAGGATAAGTTAAACTATTATGAATTAGTTTGTATGAAAATCATTATGAGTTAGTGTTATTGATAAAAGATGTCTTAGATTCATAATATGTGATATGTGAATAGGTTAAGAAATAATGATATGATTGACAAAGATAGATTGACAGTGTATGCAGTAAAACTTTTGTGAGTAATCTGAAATATATTGATGAAATAGTCAAGATAATGTGATAGCTAAATAAGTGATTGAGGGACCTATTGAGTCTATCAACTATGGTAATTTGGAAGAAAGTATATGAGTGGTGAAGTATATAGGAAATGGAGGAACATATGAGGAAACAATACCCCTGCTTTATCGATCAATCAGATATTAATTTCGATGATGAAATTTATTAAGGAGGGGAGCAATGTAACATCCCATCCCCATATTAAGGGTTAGAATTTAGATTTCAATAATGGAGAGAATAGCAATGTGAGAGTTAGAAAAATTTGCATTTCATGCTCAGCAAAATGTCAGCATACATGTATGTGAATTTGAATCTTTACACACATAAAAATAATTGTACATGCACTCATTAACATTCCAGGTATATTGAATAGTAATGGGATAGATTGAGAACTATAGTTATAGTGAATGAGTAGAATGAAATTTAAGTGTTGGATTTAGTGAAGGAAAATACGTTGGAGAAGTTTACTAAGAATATATGGTATGGAATTTTTGGATAGTGGAGTAGAAAGTTATGGTCCTCATAAGGGGAGATACTCAGGAGCATAGATGCATCGTCTGTAAAGATGTATCGTCTATAAAGATGTATCGTCTGTGATGACATCATATCGTTTGTGATGATGTCATATCATCTGTAAGGATGTATCGTTTGTGATGACGTCATATCATCTGTAAAGATGTATCTTCTATAAAGACGTATTGTCTATGATGACGTCATATCGTCTGTGAAGATATATTTTTTGTAAAGACGTATCATTTGTGATGACGTCATATCGTCTGTGAAGATGTATCATCTGAAAAGATTTATCGTCTGTGATGGCATTATATCATCTGTGATGACGTCATATCATCTATGAAGATGTATTGTCTGTAAAGATGTATCGTTTGTAGAGATGTATCGTCTGTGATGATGTCATATCGTCTGTAATGACGTCATATCATCTTAAGTTGACTCTGCATTGTCTTAAGAGTTGCATCGTCTTAAGTTGAATTTGTTTCATATGCTTTTTAATTCAGCTACTCTTTGCTTCGTCTGCTTTTTGCTTCATTTTCCTTTCGATTCGTCTGCTTTGTGCTTCGTCTGTTTTTCTCAATTCGTCTCACCTTTCATCTTAGTTAGACTTTTTGCTTCATCTTACATTGGCCAGAACATCTTCTGGTCCAAATTTGACATTCTAGACAGCAGAATTTGTCTTTAAGGTCTTCTTGAAAACATTAGATCTCAAAGTCCTCTTTGACATCGTCATAAGATGATCTCAATCCGATATCTCTAGAGAGAGTTATGCTAATTGTAAAACAGCTTCTGTGTATTGTTCATTTTCTATCATCTAGTCCCACTTTTGACCCTACATATGATAGAATTTGTCTTTAAGGTCTTCATGAGGTTGTATATCTTGAATTCCCCTTTGTAACCATCTAAAGAACTACTTGATCCGATATCTCTAGAGAGAGTTATGCCAATTGTAAAACAGCTTTTGTGTACTATTCATTTTGTATCGTCTTGTTCAAATTTGACTCTCGAGATGATAGAATTTGCCTTCAAGGTCTTCATAAAAGTTATATTCCTATAAGTCCTCTTTCAAACCATCCAATAATGACCTTGATCCAATAACTATAGTGAAAGTTATGCTAGTTGCCCCAAAAGAAAAAGATTTAATATGATTGAGGACAAAACCTTATTTGATTCCTTTAGCCTTAACCTTGTCATCTGACCTCCAATTGGAGTGATTCTTAGACCAATAGATTCCTAATACATTTTTCTATCTCTCCACAAAAAAAAAGGGTAGCATTCTGAATCGAATTGAAAAAGGTTGATCAAATGAAAGTGTGGGATCTACTAGGACAGTGAAATAGGATTATCTTACTGAATATACTTCACTTTTTTTATTATATCTGGATCTATAGGATTCCAATTGAGATGAATTTTGATTTGGAGTAAACAAGAGACATAGGACTACAAATAATATGAAGAAGTCAAATTGTGATTCAATTTTTAAGATGTTCAACTTCTGGACGAAATTTGTGTATAGTATACTGTTTTGGACAAGAGTAGTCCAAAAATGTTTGAAGTATATCTTTCAAATCAATGAACCAAATTGAATGATTTTGGTGTCAATGGAGACATAAGACATATGGGAATATATTTCTAAAAGAAAGTGATGCAAAATAACTTCACTATCAGGGTCAGAAAGAACATGCAAAATTGACCCAAAATGTTGTGTTTATGGAAAAATCTGAAAAAGATTTATTGGGTTACAACTTGTGATTGCAGTGGTATCATTGGGTTTTAAACTTAAGTATAAATTATACTTAAGTAAGTCTTAATTAAGGGAAGTGGATGAGTGGATAAGAGATGGACAGGTGTCTCGGCTTTAAAGTTAAGCTTTAATAACCTCGAAAGACAAGTTGTTGTCCTTGTCTTTATCCTTCTTGAAACTTCTTTCTTTAGAGTTCCTCCAACATAGAGTTTTTCATCAAATATTCACTAAAGTTAAATCTTGCTTTTCTTTGTTTGTCATCACTTCCACTTTGATCTTTCTTTCTTCCATCCCAAGGAAAAACTGAACCCTCCTATCAACTTTCAAGTTGATGTACGTGATTGCACGAGGAACTAGTGTTCACGTGATCTGAAGATGTTAGAGCTTTAAACAAGAAGTTCATTTGATTATGTATTTTTGTATGAAATGAAGCATCCATCATACTAGCTCAGGGTTAAATGGTTAAGAACAGTGATGTTCAATTTTTCTGGAAAATAAATGAGGAGATTTTGAGTATACCATATACATGATCGTCTTTGGATTTAATGATCAAAATGTTATAAGAGATTGTACAAATGATTTTTGGAGTTGAAAAATCAATGAAAAAGTGTATGATGATGTTTAGAGCTGAGAAAGGAAGATTAAAGTGATAGCTAGAAGAAGAAAGTGAAGTGAATGCA
>JAOTAZ010102172.1:0-10537 GCA_025629785.1 Erythroxylum oxycarpum
AAATAATTAAATTAAAATTATTTTCTAAAAATTGAAACAAAATAATTATTAAAATTGAAAAAATATTAAATTAAAATTAAATGTATTCACAATGTTTTTTTACCACGATTCGTGACATTTTTTATGTTATAATCCGAGACGTTTTTTAAACGTCGCTAATTGGTGAGTTTTCGCGACGTTTTTCTTAAAACGTCGCAACTTCTCTAGTTTTCTGTGACGATTTTTAAACGTCGCGGATTGGTTAGTTTCTACGACATTTCTAACAAACGTCGCGAAATAGTTACAATCCGCGACGTTTTCTTAAAATGTCGCAGAAAGTCAAAGGTTTCAGTGACGTTTATTTAAACGTCGCGGATTGTTTGTGTTTTATGCGACGTTTTACGTAAAACGTCGCAAAAAGCTTTTGCCTACACCACCTTTCATGACGTTTTTTAAAACGTCGCAAATTGTATTCTTCGACGTTTTTGGACATTCTGTGATGTTTTAAAAATGACGCAAAGGCCTTATTTTCTTGTAGTGGAGGTTGTCGTAGTATATGGTGGACGCCTTAAAGTCATCTTGCAAGTAAGTTGTTAGTTGTAATAACTTGATTAAAAATAAGAAATTAAAGAATTGAATTCAAGAAGGTATAGAGGTTGTGAAATTATGAAATTAAGCAAAAAGAATAAATTGTATGGAAATTGATATAAAGCTTCCAAAGATAACCTAGGGTTTGCACTTTGATCCAATTTCAAACCTAAATCCTTAAACTTCCTATTAACATAATCTGCAGCCCTATTCTCTCTTCAATTAAATTAGTAACTATCAATTTAATAGTTCACATTTATAAACTAACAATTACCAAACCTTCAAAGTTACGAATTAAGCAATCCCTAAAACTTATATTTCTAATTCATTCTTAAGGTAATTGATTGTTTAATTCCAATATCAAGTTTGATCTTTCGATTCTTCACTTAACATCTTAAAACTAATAGGTGTCCAATCTATTAACCTAGCATTCAACACAGCATAATCAATCTAGGCAAGATATATATTAATGGGAATTATTGAATCAAGACATTCAATTAAATCTAGATGCAAACCCTAGGTAAGAATAATTTAGCTCATCACCAAAATCAAAATAATACTCAATATCAATTGAGTTCAAAGCATTAAATTCCATTGTATCAAGAAAAAATTGAAATAAAAATAATCTAAGATCGAACCAAAAGAATAGAGAACAAAAGAACCCTTGAATGATGACTGGAAGTGAAACTGTCGTTCACAGTCATGTATACAACCGTATTCATGACATACACAACCATGTGTGATCTTTTTATGACTGTGTACATCTGTGAGTGAGGTGGTGCTGAAGAGACACGATCACTTACATAGTTGTGTATGTGACCATGTATGGTATAGAAAAGCCTATTTCGTAATATAAAAGAGAAAATTATGTAGGTTTTGCAAGAGCGTGCGACCATAACATTCAAAAGTGAGAAAAAATAGAGAGAGGGCTACTAGTATTGTATTCTCACCATTTTTTAATTGTTTTTGGGATTTGTTTGAGAGTTTGTTGATTGTTACATTAATTTTAGTTTCAATCATGAAACTTTGTGAGACATCTTGTTGTTGTAGATTAGAGATAAATCTTTGTAAATCCTTAATTGAGTTTAGTAGATTTGCTTATCGGTTTGGTCTGTAAATTTTTCTTCTATACTAGAAAGATTCTCACGTAAATCTTGATATTTATTTCATTGTTAAATTTCCTAATTTCATTCTTAAAAGTATTTTTTGTTGATGATATTTCCAATGGTACTGTAGCTTAATTGTCTTTCGATAGTTTTGAACTCAGTTTAGTTGGATTGTAATATTTGCTTTAATATAATTCATTTAACTTTCAAAGAAAAATTTGTTAAAATGATAAAATCCATAAGCGTTTGGCAGGCCTCTTTATCCGGAGCATCTGGTAGGCATATCAAAATTCATGAATTGCAAAGTGAGGTGAGAGGTCACGTGTGGAAATGCGCAGATGTTAACGTGTTAGCCTAGGCAACTTTTAAATGCAACGTGTCAACCAACAGCCATCACAAAGGCCATCTCGCTGCGCGTGGGTCTCCTCAACCAAACACCACAACGTTCTACTTCTTCCTTAAAATATATGACAAGGAAGCCACTAAATACGCCTGTTTAATTGAACACTGATCATTCATTCTGCCTATAACAACTTCTAAGTTAATGGATGCTCTCAAAAGATAATGGATGTCAAGTCTACAAGGTCAAATCTGATGTTATCAACCACCACTTCGTTTACACCACCATGGGAGGCTCTTTTTCTTGTTGCTCACCACCTTGACCCAAGAACCCTAGCCCTCGCTTCTGGTGTTTCCAAGTTATGGTACGTTTGCATGTCCTCCGATCATATATGGTTGGCAACCCATTTGCACTTCTCATTACCCTTCTCTTTCTTGCCTCAAACTCAGTGATCCCTTGCTGCCATACAACCGCATTTACGTAATAGGTTACGTTGCTGCCAAGCGCCGGTTTAGAAGTCTGTTAAAGCCTCAACTTTCCCTGGACGATCTTATATTTGAAATCAGCATAGTGGGCACCAAGAACAATGGCCATATAATCCACCTATCAAAGTCTAGTAATGAAATTTTCCAAGACAACAAAGGGTTGTTTAGGTTCCCTATTGCTGTCGATTGCGAATGCATGCGTCATGATCATGAGATTCTGAGCTGGGAGCACTTGAAAATAAGCTGGAATGTGGCACTAAGAGGCTGGAAGTCGGTGTTTTCAATGATGGATTGTGAACAAAAGTTCAGGTTTGAAGCTGGTAGTGAAGGGTGGTTCTTTGAGGAGCTACCGTCTATCGGCTGTTGATAACTCGTGTAGAAGAAAGAGTTTTCTCTGTTTTTCACTCATTTACTAAGAGTAAGTACAGATATATATATAGAGGTCCTATTCTATTTTTGATTATACACAAAATATGACTATGATATGAATTGACCCTTGAATCATGGGATTTACATTAATCAAGAGATCAATAGCCTATAATCTCTCTAGTTTGATAGCTCACGCCAATACTCCCCCTCACGTTGGTGCGTACAAATCTTGGATGCCCAACTTGCCAAGTGAGCTGTAAAAGTTTTTGCTAGATACAACTTTTGTAAGTATATCTGCCAACTGATCCTTAGACTTAAGAAAAGGAAACCGAATGATTTCCTCTTCGAGATTTTGTTTGATGAAATGTCGGTCTACCTCCACATGTTTTGTTCGATCATGTTGGATAGGATTATGCGAGATCTTTATAGCGGCCTTATTATCACATAATAAGTCCATCTCAGATGTGGGAGAGAAACCAATTTCAGTCATTAGTCTTCTAAGCCAAAGAAGCTCACAAAGACCTTTAGCCATTCCTCAAAACTCAGCTTCGGTGCTTGACAAGGCCACAACTTTTTGTTTTTTTTCTTCTCCATGTTGTTGGACTAATGAAGGTTGACAAATTAAATCCTTCTATGTTTTGATAATAATAAAACTTAAAGAATTGTTTAAGAAATAATTTCAGGTATTTGGATTAAAATGGTGGTACACTCGTCGATTAATGGTGGCATAAGTTGACTATTATGTTATTGATAATTTTCAAGTCAGATGAATTTTAAATAAAGTCGATTTGTGAAAATCAAGATTGCAATAATAAGTATCAGAGTTAAACAACGTGTATTTCATGAGAAGATCTTGTATGAAGAATTCCAATAACCATCTCAATAATCAAAGATTGTAGATTGTGTGAGATCTGTCAGTTGGAGCTTGGGACAAGTTGACCATCATGTTGCAAGTCGACTATTCGAAAAGCGGAGCAAAAAGTTTCATGAAAAATGTTAGTGCTAGTCGACTAATTTTTGAAGACAAGTTGACTATAATGTACTAGTCGAATTTTACATATTGACTAGTCGACTATCAGTTGCAGCTGAACATAATTTGGCCGTGTCAATTGATTTCAAACGAGAGAAAATCTTCATACAACGGCTAGGAGCGTTCTATAACGGCTAGGAGAGTTCTACAATGTCTAAAAAACGTCTTAAAGCCTGCAAATAAAGGACAAAACTTTAGAGGATTGATTACACAAGTCCAAAGCGAAGCATACTTACCATAGTTAGAAATTATCTTCACATCGCTCTCAATTTGCTCTTAGCATATTCTAATTGTATTCAGCTGTACTGAGCTTTACTACTTCATTTCTATCATTGTTATTATTATGAGATGAGTGATTAGAGAAGAATCACTTGGGAGGTAGGATTTGTGCTGAAAAATAAATCGATTTTAAGGTGTAGCTTAAGTCGAAAGTCAAGTTGAGTTGGAAGAGTTCACACTGAACTAAAAAGTGTGTAGTAAAGAGCTTTGTCAAAATCCTAAGTGGGAGCTTAGGTAGAGGACGTAGGTCTTAGCATCGAACCTCTATAAACATTATGTTTGCGTCTCTTCTCTACTCTTTTACATTTCAATTTGCTTGTTTGTTTCGTGTTTTTTAATTCTCTGTTTTGTAGCACTTTACGAAAAGATTAAAAGATTTATTCAACCCCCTTCTAGATCGTTTTCAAATATAGGTGTTCGAATTCTACTCACCCATCGACAATTTGTACATACTCATGTTGAATGGGAGCAAACTTCTTTTGCATTCATAGCCATATACGCTAGCCCTACATATGCCTTACAACCATACCTATGGAATTCTCTGCGCAAAATTACTAGGGTCACGTATATACCTTGGATTATGGGTGGACATTTCAATGCGAAACTAGAGAGCAATGACAAACGTGAAGGCTCTCGACTCCACGCAATACTCAATTCTCAATTTTGGGATTGTGTTTACTGTTGCCAACTGCAGGATTTAGGATACTCAGGGTCAAAATTTACTTAGTGCAGAGGACAGATCCTTGGTAGATTAGATAGAGTTTTCTGTTCTAATGCCTGGCAATGCACATTCCCAAACACTATTGTTACGCACCTAACCTTCCTAAAATCCGATCATCGACCTCTTTTGATTAGTCTTAACTAACATACAAATATACCTCTGACCCCAAGACCTTTCAGAATTCAGGCAACTTGGCTGACACAGGAAGGATTTGAACCAATTGTTAAGGATAATTGGATTCCTAACACGTCGAATCTTAGTAGAGGGATCCGCAATTTCTCAGACCGATTACAGCAATGGAATTCGTATACTTTAGGCAATATATTTCATCGAAAGAAAAGACTCATGGTACAACTACAAGGTATTCAAACCATCCTAGAAGAACAAGACTCGACTTCTCTAAGAGAGCTAGAGGAATACCTGTGCTCTGAAATAGAATAAGTCCTTTGTCAAGAAGAGTTGTATTGGCACCAACGCTCACGATGTCAGTGGTTAAGCCAGGGAGATAAAAACACGAAGTATTACTAGGCTATCACATCTACCAGAAGACGAAAATTGAGGATTGAGTCTCTCAAAGATGAGAATGGGTGCGCGGACTTAGACATAGAAAGTAACAAACGGATAGCGAAGAATTTCCTAGAACAACTTTACACGAATGACATTCCTACACCTAGGAACCTTCCTATCACTGGTTGTCTTCCTTCACTCTCTCATAGGACTAAAACTGAGTTACAAACTCCAATTACCCCTGAAGAAATCAAGGACGCGTTCTTTGCTATGGCACCAAATAAAGCACCGGGATATGATGGTTTTACTGCCTTATTCTACCAATCCCAATGGAACACTTTCGGATCGAAATTAACTCTTTTTATCCAGAAAGTGTTTCGACATGAAGTTTGGGAGTTTGAACTGAATCGTACCATCATGATCCTTATACCAAAGATTCCCACTCCCACGTTGATCACTTAATTCAGGCCTATAGCTTTATGTTCAGTGCTATGCAAAGCTATTTCCAAGATTATCATCAACAGGATCAAACCTCATCTAGACGCCCTCATAGCCCCAACTCAATGCAGCTTCATACCAGGACGACTAATAACAGACAATATTATCATTGCTCAAGAAGTTATCCATACAATGAAGAGGAAATCAAGACCGAAAGGCATGCTTGCTATCAAAGTAGATCTTAAGAAAGCTTATGATAAGCTGTCCTGGGATTTTATCCAAGAGACACTCATCGCAATTGGACTTCCAGACTCGCAGATAAATTTGATAATGAAGGGTCTCTCCTCGGTGTCCATGCAAGTAAATTGGAATGGCGAACTCAGCGATGCTTTCACTCCTACCAGAGATATTCTCCAGGTAAATCCTCTATCACCTTATCTTTTTGTACTTAGTATGGAAAGGCTGGGCTACCTAATAAATACCTCTATGTCCCAAGGCAAATGGAAGCCTATTCAATTAAGTAGAAGAGGGCCTCATATCTCCCACTTATTCTTTGCTAAAGATCTCATTCTTTTCTTAGAAGCTTCCATTGACCAGGTGTATGTAATCCGAGACATTTTACATAATTTTTGTATAGTGTCAGGACAACGGGTCAGCTATGCCAAATCCCGTTGCTTTTATTCCAAGAATATGCATTAATCGAAGGCACACTATTTAAGCACCGAACTGGGATCCAAGCAGACAAAAGATTTAGGTCGTTATCTTGGAGTGCCTCTTTTGCATGAGCATGTTAATAAAAGGACCTATCAACATATACTGGACAAGGTTCAACAACGACTATCAGGGTGGACAGCCAGTCTATTGTTACTCGCAGGCCGAATCACGTTGACACATTCCATCCTCGCAACACTTCCCATTTACACTATGCAGACGATCCGATTGCCTCAGAAGCTTTGTGATAAATTAGAGAAATTAATACACAAGTTTCTATAGGGCTTGACTCAGGACAACAAAAGAATAAACTTAGTAAATTGGGACACAATTTGTCATCCTAAAGAGACGATAGGCCTAGGCATTCAAAAAATTTGGGAGACTAATGATGCCTTACTGACAAAACTAGGGTGGTTAATGGTTTCCAAGCCGCATACATTTTGGGTACAAATCCTCTCTGCGAAGTATAATTTTGATGCTAACAATGTTCCATCTTCTCTTGTTGCTACAAGTGGTTTGATGGTTTGGAAGAGTATCAAAGGTACTTGGCACCATGTTATGTAGGGAATGAAATGGCGATCTGTGATGAAGCTAGGACTCGATTCTGGCTAGACCCCTAGGCTGGAGATTGGGGCCTTCTCATATTCCATGCAGTGGCGCCTATTCCACAAACAACCATGGACCTCCGCATTTAACACTTTGTGGACATCACCGGGAATTAAAAATGGGAAGCATTCCAAAATCTACTTCCTTCTTCGATTTGCATGACCATAGTAGGTAAATTACCACCCAAATCCTACTTAGGCTCTGATAAGCTAATTTGGGGAAAGTCGGACAATGGGTAATTCACTATTGCATCTGCCTATTCTATGATCATGGATCATGACAACGCTTCGACCATTGGGTATTGGAAGGTAATTTGGCAGTGGCAGGGCCCACAACAAATTCAATCATTCCTTTGGCTCCTCTCACATGATCGATTGCTTTTTAACCGACAATCGGTTCGCAGACAGTTAATAATAGATGTTACATGCAACCATTGCCTATCAGAAGAATCATCACTACATGTAGTAAGTGACTACCCTACAGCCCGACAATTATGGAGTATGTTCCCTCCACATGCAGTCTCCCCTGATTTTTTCACCATGATGACCCAGGAGTGGCTAACTAGGAATCTACAAACACACTGCAGTGTACTTGGCTGGGATTGGTCAATTATCTTTGGAGCTGCTTATTGGTTCTTATGGACTTAAAGAAACATGACCCTTTTTGAAGAGTAATTTTCTTAGCCGACCTACCCAACGCATCATGTTCTGGAGTATGTACATCATATTCACAAGACGTCGGTCTGGCACAATAGAGCACATCTTGTCAATCGCCCTCGATACAAATAACTTCTCAGCTGGTGAAAACCTCCTCAAGGTTGGGCTCGTTTAAATACAGATGGAGCAAGCAAAAGATCGCTCTCATCGGCCACAACAGGTGGCCTGATTCGTGATAGTTCAGGTGTTTGTCTTGGAGAATTTGTGCAGAATATTGGATGGCGCTCCCCCCCCCTTCTTTGTTGAACTTTGGGGAGTTTTTTCAAGACTCAACCTCGTTTATAACTTAAGTCATCATCGAATCGAATTAGAGATCGATTCGCGTGAGGTGATTAACCTACTGGCATCCCTGTCTCAATGAAAAAGGTCTCTTAATCCCCTAGGTCTGGGTATCAATGAATTGTTTACTCGGAACTGGGTAGTCTTACCTTGACACACATACAGGGAAGGCAATAGGTGTGTAGACTAGCTCGCTAAATATGCAGAGCATTTTGAGATTGGGATCACTACTTTTGATATTACACCCATAGGGTGCCTCTCAATTCTCTTAGGGGATATGTCGGGAGTTTGTCACCCTAGACTCATTATGTAATACGTTTCATGCTTTCTCTCCTTGTATAAAAAAAGTTAAGATTTTGGAAATCTATCTGAGAGCCATCTATATCATTCTTTACTCATCCAATGGAGAGCTCAGATTAATTAGTTTAAGAATGGATATAGAGCTTCCAAATTCTTTTTCAATTCTTTATCAAACATAAAAAACGTCAATAAAATTTGTTTTATAACTAAGATGGATGGGAGACTCCTTTATGATCAACTGAGTATAATGAAGGAGATTGTCAATTTCTATAGGGGCCCTTCTAGGTTCAGACATTGATCCTTTTACCTCTGTGGACTCTTTCCAATCTCTTAATTCTAGCAAAATTTCTCCTGAAGCCTCTCGGGAGTTGGTGAAACCTATCTTTAATGATGACATCAATGCTACTGTCTTTGCTATGAATGAGATGAAAGCCTCAGGACCTGACGGTCTAAATGGTTTTTTCTTTCAAAAGACCTAGTCTATTATATATTAGACTTATAGTTGGAAAGGCTATTCATGAGTTTTGTAGAAAGGAACTCGTCCTAAAGGAGTTTAATAAAACATTTATCTACTTAATTTCTAAAATTTCTAACCCCTATACTTTTGGTGATTTCAGGCCAATAGTATGCACAAACTTCATTTATAAAATTTTTGTTAAGATCTTAGCAAATATATTGAAGGGGGTTCTCAGTCTCATTATCAATGAGAATCAGAATGCCTTTATGAAGGATCGAAGCCTTGGTGACAATATTCTAATTGCTCAAGAACTCCTAAAGGGTTATACCATAAGGAACTCTCCCCCAAATTATGTTATTAAGATTGAATTCAATAAAGCCTTTGATTGTTGGTCCTTCCTTTTCGAGGAATTTTAGGCTTTCAGCTTCCTTGACATTTTTATCAACTACATTAAGGCTTGTGTCTCCACTACAGCCTATTATGTTCTGATTAATGAAACCCCTTCTAAAATTATTAAGGGGAAGAGAGGAATTAGACAGGGAGATCCTTTATCCCCTTATCTGTTTATTTTATATATTGAAGTACTTTTTAAAATGTTGATGATCAATTTCTTTCATAATCCCAAATTCAAGCTCCATTCCAAATGCAGAAAAGTTTCTCTTACTGTAACATCCCACCCCCGACAGAAAGGGTAAAATAGTAAATTGGCATAGGATGAGATTGATAGGGATTTATTCGTATTGTCCATGCATACTGGTACTAGTGAACTGTGAAATTTGTGCACATGAAATAACTGTACATGCATTCATGATTATTTCCCGGTATTGGGTCTAAACGGCATTTTATTGTGATTTCTGTGAAATTTTGATTTGAAAATTTTCTCGGACTGAGTTTTTGTGTGTTTTATATTTTATGGGAATTATAGGAATTTTTTTGGAATTTTCTGGAGAAAATTCCCGAACCAAAAAAATCGCAAAGTGGCGATCCGGTCGATTTTCAGAACCGAAATTTGTTGATTTAATGGGCTTGGGCTATTGGATTTGATATGTTGGAATTGTATGTGGGACCATTGAAAATGTTTTAAGGTTGAAATTGTTTATTTGGATTAATTGATTAACATTTATTAATTTAAGTTTGACTTTTCTTCTTCTTCTTGAAATTGGCCAAGTGTCCCACCATTTAATGCATTGTTATCCATGCATTTTCGGTGACTTCTTTACAAAGGGATGAAAAAGATGAATTCTTGCTTTTAAAAACCCAAATCATCCGAAACTTCTAGTTGAAAGGTTGAAAAGATGAGTTTGTTTTTGCTCTCTTCCTTCTCTTATCCGTAGATGCCCTTTTCTTCTTCTTTGTTGATTCTCTTCATCTTGTTTATTTCTTAAACAACAAAAACTCACCTAGCCCTCTTTAAAGTGATGATCGTATGGGGTTGGAGGCAAGTAGAGGAGCAATTAAGGAAGAAGTGATAACTAGTTGGAAGATTGGAAACATTGAAAAGCTTGATTAGGTAAGGTTTGATGTTAAGCTTTCCTTATGTATTTAATGAATCATGGTAGATAGATGCATATTGTTCATGAAATATGATTTATAGATCAAGAAACATATGGATAGATTGTTGGGTAT
>JAOTAZ010102180.1:0-10537 GCA_025629785.1 Erythroxylum oxycarpum
GTTGAAATTTTCAAACTTATATAGTTTGATTTCATCATTAAAAATTCTAGCAGTATATATTTTGAATAATTACAACTCTTTGACAAAGAAAATAAAATTTCATCTTTTAAATATTGATTGTATGATTCTAAGAATGTATTATAAGTTTATTTTCTTAAGTTTTGATATTGTATCCTATTTAATTTTGGTCAAAGAAGATATTATGTGTTAGCACATTGATCATGTTTCTTCCTTTAGGTTATAATTTCTTTCATATAAGTGAAATTATTAGGATGTAATTTTCTCCTAAAAAAAGAAATAGATCAATTTGTTGGAACATTTTAATTAAAATTATTATAATTAATAAATTAAATTAGTAAATAAACTTTCCTTACGGGATGGACTCTCATTTGCTCTATAATAAATTGATTAATAAATCCAAAATTAAAAATAAGGATTTAATTTGTATATGCCTAACGACACGTAACAAATTGTGGCACTATTGTTAGGGAAGATTTTATTTTGCCTTGTTTATTTATTTATTTTTTAATAACAACTACCATTTTTTTAATATAGGGAAAGAAGAGAGAAGGTGATTTTTATGAAACTAAGAGACAAAAAGGAAATTGAAGTACAAATCAAATTGGAAAAGGAAGACAAAAGGATAGAAATAGCCACAATTACCTTGAAGCAACTTTCAAAACTAAACTTAGAAGACCAACCTTTATGCATTGTCTTCCCAGTCTTGGAAAGACCCTTAAAGCAGAATTCATGTTTCTTAAACTTATCACCTAAAATTCTATGTACATGCAGGTGAGGATCCTCATAAACATTTAAAACAATTTTTGGTTGATTGTTCTACCATGAGACCTGAAGGAATTGATAAAGAACAAGTGAAATTACGTGCTTTTCCATTTTATTGCATGATTTTGTTAAAGATTGGTTATATTATTTTCTTCATAGACCCATAAGTACACGAGTGAAATTGTATAAAGTTTTTCTTGAAAAATAATTTCCTACTAGTAAAACAGGATCTATTAGGAAAGAAATATATGAATATGGAGTTAGACAAAACATGAATGAGTTACTATATGAATATTGGGAAAGATTTAAAATATTGTGTGCTAGTTGCCCCAATCCTCATATTAGTGACCAATTATTAGTACAATATATCTATGAAGGACTTTTACCACATGATAGACGCAGTTAGTAGCAGGGCATTAGTTGATAAAACTCTGCACAAGCTAGATAATTAATCTCTAATATGGGTGAAAATTCAAAACAATTTGGAACCAAAAATGAGATTAATCAAGTTAGGAGAGTGAATGAAATAGATGTCCATGCCATTTAGGATTAACTAAAGGAAAATTCTTAATAAGTAGCTTATTTGACTACTTTAGTGTCAAAACTTGTAATTGGTGGTATTACCCAAGCTCGTGCTTGTGGAATTTGCACTGATTTTACTCACATTATTGGTGCATGTCCTTTTTTGTAGGTTCAAGTTATGAATGTTGTAGGTAGTTATCTTGGAAAAACATAGAGGAAATATGAACCTTTTTCAAGCATATATATTAAGGGTTGAAAAGATCATCCAAACTTTAGATATGGACCTAGGACAAACCCACCTAATTTTTTTTAGTAACCAAAACAATCCAATGTAATATCCCATTACCCATGTTGAGGCTAAAATTGTAAATGTGAGAGATTCATTGAGAGATTAGAAATGTGTTTCATGCTCGTGCATTATGTGACATGCTCATGCATATGAATTTTGAATCTTTGCACACATGAAAATAATTATACATGCACTCATTGACATTCCGAGTATATTGAATAGTAATGGGATAGATTGAGAATTGTGGTTATAGTGAATGAGTAGAATGAAATGGAGTAGAAAGACTAGAAACAAAAATTTAAGAGTTGGATTTAGTGAAGGAAAATACGTTAGAGAAGTTTACTAAGATTATATAGTATGGAATTTTAGGACATTCAGGGTCGAAAATTAGGGTCCTTAGAAGGGAAAATGCTTGGGGGAAAGATGTATCATCTATAAGGATGATTCATCTGTGAAGTTGTATCGTCTATAAAGACACTTCGTCTGTGATGTCGTTATATCGTCTATGATGACGTCATATCGTCTGTGAAGATATATCGTCTATAAGGATGATTCGTTTGTAAAGTTGTATCCTTTGCAAAGATGCTTTGTCTGTGATGATATCATATTAGCTGTGAAGATCTATCGTTTGTAAGGATGATTCGTCTATGAAGTTGTATCGTCTGTAAAGACGCTTCGTCTATGATGACATCATATCGTCTGTGAAGATGTATCATTTGTAAGGATGAATCGTCTGTAAACTTGTATCGTCTATAAAGACATTTCGTATGTAATGATGTCAAATCGTCTGTGAAGATATATCATCTGTAAGGATGATTCGTCTGTAAAGACGCTTTGTCTGTGATGACGTCATTCGTCTTAAGAGTTGCATCGTCTTAAGTTGACTTTGCTTCATCTTAAGTTGACTTCATTCGTCTACTTCTTGCATTTGTTTGCCCTTTAGTTCGTCTGTTTTTTGATTCGTCTGCTTTTGGTCATTCTTCTGCTTTTGACCATTCCTCTACTTTTGGCCATTCGTTTACTTCTTGCATTCATCTGCTCTTTACTTCATCTGTTTTTGACCATTCGTCTGCTTTTGACCATTCCTTTGCTTTTGGCCATTCCTCTGCTTTTGGCCATTCGTTTGCTTCTTGCATTCGTCTGCTTCTTACAATCATCTGCTCTTTACTTTGTCTATTTTTTGATTTGTCTGCTTTTGACCATTTGTTTAGTCCTTGCATTCGTCTGCTTCTTGCATTTGTTTGCTCTTTACTTCGTCTATTTTTTGATTCGTTTGCTTTTGGTCATTCGTTTGCTTCTTGCATTTGTTTGCTCTTTACTTCGTCTATTTTTCAGTTCGTCTGCTTTTGGCCGTTCGTCTACTTTTGACCATTCATCAACTTTTTCCCATTCATTTGCTTCTTGCATTCGTCTCGTTCTTGCTTTGTCTGCTTTCTACTTATGTCATCGAAACTTTTTTCTTCTGTACACTATTCTTCTAATGCTATCATCTGGTCCTTTTTTGACCCTACAGGCGATAGAATTTGTCTTCAATGTCTTCATGAAAGATGTAGATATTGAAGTCCTCTTTCGAGCCCTTCAAGATTGATCTCAACCCAATATCTCTGGAGAGAGTTATGTCAATTATAATACAGCTTCTGTGTACTATTCATTTTATATGGTCTGGTCCAAATTTGAACATCTTCACAAAAGTTATATACCTATAAGTCCTCTTTCAAACCATCCAACAATGAACTTGATCCAATGCCTATGGAGAAAGTTATGGTAGTTGCCCCAAAAGAAAAAGGTTCAATATGATTAAGGATAGAACCTTGTTTGATTCTTTCAGCCTTAACCTTGTCATCCGACCTCCAATTGGAGTGATTTATGAATCATTGGATTCATAAGACATTGTTCTACCTCTCCACAAAGATTGGTAGCATTCTAAATTGATTTGAAAAAGATTGATTGAACGAAAGTGAGGGGATCGGTTGGAACAGTGAACTGGTGTTGTTTTAAAGAACATACTTTGGTAAGACCAAATTGAACGATTTTGGTGTCAAGGGGGACATGTCTCTAGAAGAAAGTGTTGCAAAATAACTTCAGTATCAGGGTCAAAAAGAACATGCAAAGTTGACCAAAAATGATATTTTATGGAAAAATATAGAAGTGAGTTTTAATAAAAGGAAGTGGATAAGTGGCTAAGAATTAGACAACTGTCCCAGCTTTAAAGTTGAGCTTTAATAACCTTAAAAGACAAGCTGTTGTCCTTGTCTTTATCCTTCTTGAACTTCTTTCTTTAGAGTTCCTTGAACACAGAGTTTTTCATCAAATATTCACCAAAGTTAAATCTTGCTTTTCTCTATTTGTAATCACTTCCATTTTTATATCTCTTTCTTCTATAAAAAAAAAAACCGAACCCCCTTGTCAACTTTCAAGTTGATGTCCGTGGTTGCACGAGGAACTAAGGTTCATGTGATCCGAAGATAGTAGAGCTTTAAGCAAGTAAGTTGTTTTGATTCTGTATTTTTGTATGAAATGAGGCATGCATCATGTTAGCTCACGGTTAAATGGTTAAGAACAATGATATTCAATTTTGCTGGAAAATAAAAGAGGAGATTTTGAGTATGCCATGTATATATGATCTTCTTTGGTTTTAATGATCAAAATGTTATAAAAGATTGTAGAAATGAGTTTTGGAGTTGAAAGATTAATGAAAAAGTATATGATGATGTTTAAAGTTGAGAAAGAAGAATTAAAGTGATAGCTAGAAGAAGAAAGTGAAGGGAATGCAAAGGTTGAAAATGCAGAAAAATGAAAGTGTAGTAATACAAAAAATGTGATGAATATACGTAGTGAATGTTTCTGCTTCTGATAATTATGAAAAATGATAGATTTTGATTGCGTTATGATATGTTGAGCTGAAATGAATAGTAATGAAGAGGAGATATTATGAGTTAAACAGATAATTGATAGAGTTATATATATATATTCATATACATATATAGAGACTCTGTTTCCTCTCCACTAAACACATACAGATTTATATTGGAAAAAAACTAGTGGATGAGTTATTGACATCAAAGTACCAAAGAATTGAGTTTGTGAGTCAAAGAAATGATTGAGTGATTGATTTATGAAATAAAAATGAGCTTAAGTTATGAAATTGGTAAAGTACCCAGGATTGTCATTGAGCATACATTGTGTATAGTACATTTATACATTTGTGCATAAATAAATGATTATAAGTGTGCAATTATTAATGAGTGTGCAATGTGTGTCTTGCATAAATGAGTTGTGCAGGTTAAGTGTCCGCATTCAGGCATTTCTAGAATTTGAAAGTAAATGCTAATCTGGAGCATACTATGAGTAGACTGAGATGGTCTCACTTCATTGTTTGCTTTGTTTGAATTTTGTATTAATTGACCACTGGATGATGTTATGAATGTGATTAAGATGAATTAAGTGTACATAACTTGATAAATGCGTTTTGAATGAGCATTTGCATGTAAGTGAAAATGTGATTTTCAACAAAAGTCGAACTTAGGTCTGATGATTATGAGCTTTGTTTAAGCATCATATGTGATTTTGATATATGACATATAAGTATTTGATTCATTTCATAAAATGCATGATCAGATAAAGGCGTTGTGATTTAAGTTGCCAGTATGAAGCGCTTCCATGTAAGGCCTTGATTTGTGACTTCTGATTCTGCACGTAGAGCTATGCTTCGTAATTCTATTCTGACTAAGCCCTATAGGCCAGTATCTATATAAGTTTGTGATAGGCACTCGATCACAACAATAAGAACGAAAGTGAGTCTCATATGCACTGTATATACATAATATGAATCATTAAGCGTATTAAATGTGACATGTGAAATAATGTGTTATGTGAATGGGTGAGCTATCAATGATGATCACTTATTGAGTTTGTAAAACTCACCCAAAATTTGTAAATATTTTTCAGGATCAGAAGAATACCCCGTTAGGCTAACGAGAGTATACCTATAGCATTCAAGTGAAGGATAGAGGTTGGAATCAGTTCGCATCTACATTGCATTTCTCCATTTTGTATTGAATTGTATATTCTGCAACCTTTGTATAATTTTGTATTCCGAAATGACTAACGTGTTTTGTATTTATGATGGCCCCTAAATGGCCATGGAAATTATGTGATTATGTTGTTGTGATTAAAAATGTTTATGAATGAATATGGGCCCAATTTAAGTATTGATTTTTGCATATTATGTTTATGAATAAAAAAAATTATATCTATTTCTGAACGATGGAGTGCTCTAGCACGCCACCCTCACGAGGCTCAGACCCAGATATCATCGATGATGTTAGGTACGTGCCTTGCTGGAGTGGGGTGCTACCTTTATATGGTATCAGAGCCCAGAAGTACTATCTTATATGGGCATTTTCTGAAATATGTGTCAAGTTACATGCATTTAAGTCATGTCATAGCAGACAGTAGCAATTGATCCCTAGTCTGAGTTGCATGAGCATGAGTCACACGTATGAGCATGTGTTAATTGTTTAAGCTAATAGAAATAGTAAGAAAAATGATGACATGTCACAATGCGAGAAAATGAAGGTTGTGGATATTTAGAAATGAGAAATAGTATATGGGTAAAGGTGACAGATAATAAAGCGACGTATCTGTATTAGTGGATGTATTATTAGATACGTCATCAAAATTGTACTGTGGTGAGATGTCTTTGGATGTGATATAGATGTGAATACAATGTCATGGATTGGTTGAGGAGAATAAGGATATAAGTAGAAATGATGAGATTAAAGTGTATAAGCGTTTATGATTCAGTATGATAATATATCTGTGGAATGGAGATCTGAGTTTTGTAATAGTTACGCCCCTATAATTATCACTTGATTGAGAATATACATGTGGGAGATGAAAAATATGACAATTATAAGATGAGGTGATGATAGTGATATATGAAAAAGTTGTCGAGTTTAAGTTGATTTGCCATGTGAGCACACAGCTAATAATGGGATCACCATAATGTGTGGAGAAAATATAAGAAGCAATTTATGACTTATTGAATATTGGTCGGTTATAGTTCCTATAGTTCAAAGTCTAAGATGAGTTAGAGTAAGACGTGAAAATGCTTATAGTGATCAATTGGGAATGAATTGAGATTATTAATGATGTTCTAGATATATGATGAATTTGAGGAAAAAGAAAAAGGACACGATCGTGGTATAACCCCCATGATCGAGGACTGGTACAAAGAAAGGAAGAGTTGTCTAGAATTAAATGGGATTAAAGCATCTTTAGCATAAGCTACTAATTAGTGAATTGGCATAAATACATCTCTGATAAGATGTAATGATTTTATGACATATGCCAAGGTATTAGAGTAAACGAAATTGTTTAGTGCCTCACTGAACCTTATTATAACGGATGTTCTAATAAGACAAGTTACGACATAAATTGATCGTATTGAGATATTATGAAAGGTTGAAATTGATCTTCTTGAGGTACTAAGAATGATTGATGAGTAATCATGGAGAATAGTGATTGATAAGGAGTTCATGAGCAACATCGAGGATAGTATCAAAAAGTCTTCTTCCAAAGAAGAATTTCATTGAGATGGGTTCAGTAAACCAGATGATTCAATTTAAGAGTGAACAATAAAGAAACAAATAAGAAATGAATATGTAATGAATCAAAAGTGAATATTGGATCCCTAGAGGAGATTCAAGCATAAAAGGTAGAATTTGCTATTGAAAGTATACGCATTTTTGTTTGATGTGAACTAGTCAACTATATGATTGGATTGTTGACTTTGAGGAGACATTATTGCTAATGTGAGGAGGATTTGAGTCCATATTATATTCTAGGTAAATATGTTCTGGAGATTCAAATTTGATATGATGAATATGTTACCAACATAGGAAATTTAGGTATCAAATAAATTGAAACGTGTGAAGAAGCTAGTACGAATGAGTGGACACTAGTGTAAGTCAGTGTGGAATCATAAGAAATCGAATGAATTGAGAAAATCATTCAAGAAAGGGGGTTAATTAGGCAATTGAGAATAGAATATGATAATACTATTTCACTGAGGGATTAATTATTTAAAGAATTAAGAAAACAAATCATGGGCATAAAGAGTCTTAAGTTATATTTGTTGGAGTTTACAATGCCCTGACATGATATTGAAGGTTAAAGTGATCCAAGCAAAATTACATCAGTTAGTGACTATGATCATAGATGGTGTTTTGAGTGTGTTCGAATAGTAAAGAGAATATATTGAATACTAAAGGAAAAATATGTAAACCATATAAGTGATGATTATATAAAGAGTTTTTGAGGAACTATAACCCTAATGCTAATTATGCCATTCGGATTTGGGGATTTTGCAGATACACAATGGAGTTTCCTATTAGAGATTAAGATGAAATATGTTGCAACATTATAAAGGGATTCTGCGTACATAGGGACAATTGAAGGCTCATGAGCGAATTTGGGTATATGGATTCGAACTTGCTGCAATAGTGATTGTTTTGAAAGTTTTGAGATATTATATGTAAAGAAACATTTTTGGATATATGAATATACAGATCAGTAAAGATTGAGGTAAGTATTGAGTTTAAGAGGATTGTGCAAATGAGTATTTCCTAATAAAGTCAGTGTTGCAATCAAGTGCATTGAATAAAAAATTCAATAGCAGAGAAAGTTATGCCTTTTGTCCCTAAACAAGTTCAATAGGGTCAAAGACAAGTATTGTTTCAGTTTATGGCTCTAAATATTGGGCTCCGGAAGCGGGGTCTAGTAATTAGCAAAACTCAAATCGAGGATTTAGAAATCATGAATCTTATCAAGGAAATTGAAAATGAATCTGAATTTTTGAGATAGAATGATATTTTGTGATTGAAATAAGAAGTATGTGTACCCGATAAAGATGATTGAGCAAAGGAATTGTTAGAGAAGCCGGGCTCCAGAAGCAGGGTCCAACAATTAACAAAACTCAAATCTAGGATTTAGAAATCATGAATCTTATCAAGAAGATTAAAAATGAATCTGAATTTTTGAGTTTGAATTGGAAGAATGATATTTTGTGATTGAAATAAGAAGTATATGTACCCGATAAAGATGATTAAGCAAAGGAATTGCTAGAGAAGCCTAAGTAACAACCTAAGCTAGATATCCTAGTAGGAACACACCAGAACAGTATTTAGCTGCTAAGGATGTAGAAACAAGTGGTTGAATATTTGAATAACCAACAGTTCTAACTGTTGGGGATGTGCTTAAAGCTTATATTTTGGAGTTCATAGGAATACGAGATTAATGTATAGTTCCCATGTTATTATAGTGACATTATTAAAATACTCTAGGAGGCATTGTATGACGAAAAGGGATTGTTCACCCTTACATTGAAATGCAGAGTGCCTAAAAATGATTAAAGGATAGAATAAATTCAAGGTATTATAACGTGCGGAATGAATCTGTAATAGAAATCTAGTGGCTTCTGAAAGATGAATGAATTGATGAAACAACATCGAGGTTATGGAATATAGTAAAATAGACATGAAAAGAAGTGAATTATAGAAGAAAGGATGAAGTTTTTTTATGAGTGCCACCTTGGTAAGGTGTGGTCAAATTTGGAAAAAAGATAAGTTAAGCTATTATGAATTGGACTGTATGAAAATTATTATGAGTTAGTGTTACTGATGAAAGATGTATTATTAGCTTGTGAAGTGAAAATCAGAATTATAATGACAAATAGCTAAGATAGTGTGAAATTTGAATAAGAAATCGAAGGAGTGATTGACTCCACAAACTAAAGTCAAGTGAAAGAAATAATTCGAGGGATGAAGCTCAATGGGAACTGAAGAATAATATGTGTAAACAATACCCCTATCTTTATGGTCAATTTGATAAGAATTTCGAGGACGAAATTCTTTTTAAGAAGGGGAGAATTGTAATATCGTATTACCCGTGTTGAGGTTAAAATTGCAAATGTGAGATTCATTGAGAGATTAGAAATGTGTTTCATGCTTATGCATTATGTGACATGCTCATGCATATGAATGTTGAATCAACATGAAAATAATTATATATGCACTCATTGACATTCTGGGTATATTAAATAGTAATGGGATAGATTGAGAATTGTGGTTATAGTGAATGAGTAGAATGAAATGGAGTAGAAAGACTAAAAACAAAAATTTAAGAGTTGGATTTAGTGAAGGAAAATACATTGGAGAAGTTTACTGAGATTATACAGTATGGAATTTTAGGACATTCGGGGTTGAAAGTTAGGGTCCTTAGAAGGGAAGATACTCGGGGGAAAGATCTATCATCTGTAAGGATGATTTGTCTGTGAAGTTGTATCGTCTATAAAGACGCTTCATCTGTGATGACTTCATATCATCTGTGATAACGTCATATCATCTGTGATGACGTCATATCATCTATGAAGATGTATCGTCTGTAAGGATGATTCATCTGTAAATTTGCATCGTCTATAAAGACACTTCGTCTATGATGATGTTATATCGTCTGTGATGACATCATATCGTCTGTGAAGATGTATCATCTGTAAGGATGATTCGTCTGTGAAGTTATTGTTAAGTCAAGATGACTTCACGTCTAGTAATTTTGGTGACAATCAAATAATAATAATATTAGAAATAAATTAACTGTTTTGATAAATGTGTTAAACGTGTAGTAAAAAACACAGAAGAAGGCAAAAGACAGAAGAAGTGCCAAAAGACAGAAGAAAAGGCAAAACACAGAAGAAGTTCGAAAACACAGAAGAAGGTAAAAAAGATAGAAGAAGTTCGATAACATAGAAGAAGTTCGAAAACACAGAAGAAGTTCAAAAAGACAAAAGAAGTTTGAAAACACAAAAGAAGTTCGAAAAGACAGAAGAAGTTTAAAAACACAAAAGAAGTTCAAAAAGACAAAAGAAGTTCACAAACAGAGAAG
>JAOTAZ010102193.1:0-10536 GCA_025629785.1 Erythroxylum oxycarpum
GCACGAGGGTTATATTTGTTATTATATCTATATATAATAATAATAATAAAATTTAAAAGTAATAATAATAATAAAATTTAGTTAATTATATATATATATATGTTGGCCCCAAAATTTTTCTTGTTGAATTAAACATGATTTGGAATTATGAAGTTTGATAGATTGATTTTTAGGAACTAATTAATTATGTCAATATTGGTAAGATTTTATGACATAGGTTGATTGCATTTTAAGTGTTAATGTTATAAGATTGCATAAGGGCATTGTTGGAAGTTCACTAAAGAGTAAAAGACATATAGCTTAAAGGAAGGGGCAAAATGGACATTGCACGCTTATTAAGAGTATAAAAAGAAGAAAGGGTTGTTTTGGTGGAAAATGAAGAGAGAGTCGTGGATGAAGAGAAGAAGAGAAGAAGAGAAGAGAAAAGGAAGAAAAGAGCTAGGGTTTTGAAATTCATGAAGAACATGAAGATTATGAAGCTAAATCAAGTAAATATGAGCTTTAACCCTTCTTGATTGTTAGATGAACCATGTTTAATGATGATTAGAAGTAAAAATGATGTTGAATGTGTGTAGGAGTTGTTGATGAATGGTGTATGAAAATGGTTTAATCTTTTAGGGTAAATGATCAAAGAAAGATTTTGATGCTTTGTTAATGATTTTAGATTGGAACAAGCTTAGAAATGAAGTAAGAATGATGGTTTAGGGTTAATATGGGTTATATTTGAAAGATGGGAAGTGTATGGATGAAGAATGTTGGAAAAATCAAGTTTTGGGTGATTTTTGGGCTTGTACGTCGTGTCCTGCCCGTGCGTACATCGCGACGTGTGCCAATTTTCTCGCCGCAGTGAGCTCCCTTCGCCGTGGCGAAACCCTGTTTTCCAGCACTTACAAACTTTCGTATTTTAGGTATAACTTTTGTTGTAGATGTCCAAATGAGGTTATTTTTGATTTGTTGTAAACTAGAGACATAGGGTTACAGGTTTTATGAAGAAATGAAGTTGTAATTAAGTTTCTAAGAATTTCAATTTTTGGATGGAAGTTGAGCATAGAATGATGTTTTAGCATAAGGATAATCCTAGCATGTTTTGAGAATAACTGTTAAAGTACTAAACCAAATTGAATGATTTTGGAGTTGTTAGAAACGTAAGACAATGAGGAACATTTTTCTAGAAGAAAGTATTATCAGATTTTGTCATTTACTTGGTCGGAGTGATCATAGAAAACTAACCCGAATGTTTGGAATTTTGGAAGAGTTTGAGTTTTTAGAATTTACCTTAGTGAATATGCAATATATGGATCTTTAAATTGTATTCCTATTGAATGGGAATTTTGTAATTGATAAAAGGAATCAAAGAAGGCAAGAGGATGAAGAGGAGAGGCATCTTTTAAGCATGTATCCAAGCAAGGAATTCAGGTGGGTAAATGTTTATAATAAAATAATAAGCTATTACTGTTTTCTGTAAATCAAAGAAATTTTCTGATTTTATTTGCATCATAAGTGCTGCGTCATTTTTCATAAATGATTTGTGAAATATGTTATATGTTTGTTACATGATTTGAGTGATGATTTTCAAAAAGGAAAAGACCATGAAAATGGCATTTTTTAAAACAAGATGCATGTTTCTGAAAGCATGTTTACAAGAATGGTTGTCAAGGTATACGATAAGTATATGAAAAAGAAATTTTTTAAGAAATGTGCCATTTTGGGCAACAAGTTTACAAGATTTTGAACCATATGTGTTATGTGAGTTTGTGGTAGTCCCTTAAGAACCATCACGTGAACGTTGACTCAAGTATAGGCTTCTCCCGCCTGCCCGCTAGTGGCATGGAGCTCCCTCACGGACTTCCTCAAGAATTTATGGCTACACATAACCATTATATGGGAATGTGTAGTGCGTCATGAATCCGGACTTACCCAAACCATTATGATATGCTTATGCGCTCATGATTTGTTTGACAAGATTAATGCATACATGATTTGTGCTATTGTGAAATGTTTGACAAAGTGAGAATTTCATGAAATGAGTGTTTTGTGATTTTTAATGCGGAATGACTATGCTTATGAAAAAATTCAAAAACAATGAGTTTTATAAATGATTTTTGCTTGTTTCTCGATTATAAATCTGTTCCCACGAGCTTCCAAGCTCACCCCCTTTTCTTCCCCATCTTCAGGTAATAAGCAAGAGGGCAAGTGATCAAGAGTATAAGGATATTACTACAGATTCTGCATATCTTGGAATTTAAGTTATTTCTGTAAAATACAAGGATTAGTCACATTTCATGGAGTATTAGTTCATGTAACTTTTGTATTTTTGAGATTTTGGGTTATTGTTGTATTGTGGCTTGGAATGCCATAAGAGCTTGTAAAACTCTATTCTTTTAATGTTAATGAATTATGAATTATGTATGGATGATGATGAGTGGAAAAATGAATTTGTATATGGATGAGGTAGAGTTGAAATAAGGTATAATATGAGTAAGTTATTGAATTAGGATGATGAGTTTTGCATATGAATTATTGTTATTTATAGAAGTGAGATGTGTTGTCGGAAAAAGTAATGATAGGAAATTGTGAAGGATGAGAAATTATATTAAGCAAGGAATTAAAAGAGTAAAGAGCATAGAGAGTACGATGAAGTAGCACTGGCAGTCGAATTGTCATGAATTGATTAGAGGTTGTGAATTCGGGACAACTCAGAGTGAAAGTACGGTTTGGGTGAGTTTTTTTTTCGAAAGGTGTTAGTATGGTAAATTTGGCATTTTCGTTGCGACGAAGTCAAGCTTCTCATCGCGGCGCAATTATCCCGATAGGTGCAGGACGGAAAATTTTGGACCTTCGCCACGGCGAAAGTTAATTCGCTCGTCACGGCGTAAAATCTCAAAAGGTTTCGCCGCGGAAAAATAACAGGTCGCCGCGATGACGCCCCAATTTGTTTCTGAAGGATCTTTACTTTAAAGTTTCAACTTCTAAGTCTTCCCTCCACGCTCAGGTTTCATGATTTCATGTCTGATGTTGGGCTCCAGAAATGAGGCTCACATGTTAGGATATCAAAGCATCAAGATGAATCGAAAAATGTTAAGGAGATTTATTTGGAACACGCCCACATTTTATGGATTAAGAGTTGGATTCCGAAAAAGGGATCCAACAGATATTATATGTTTTTTAGGTACCCAGATTTTATTGGGTCCTTTGATGTTAGTCTTAACATGCCTCATAGAATGATGATATTGAGGCTGATGAAATTTCTTCCTATAAGGAACAAAGTTCTTTTCATATTGATTATTATTTTTAGCAAACCCTAATCCTGTCTTATCATTAGAGTGTCTGTATCTTCCTAGCATATCATTCATCTTTCTCGTACTCTCAGTGAATCTTGATAGATCAGCTGAAAGACTATTGATCCTTTGTTTCAGCTAATTGATCTCCTCATATCTATCTACAGCTACCTTTTTCTTCATCTCGTCTACTTGTTTCTTCAGGCAGATGTTTTCCCTCTCTAACACTTGCGTGTTCTTCAAGCTTTCTACAAACGTTTTCTTTAACAACTTATACTGCTTAAGTATTGCATGATAATCTTCTGATAATTCTGAATAAGCATCTTGTAATTCACTAAAATTCAAGGTTACCTCCTCGTTATTTTCCCTTTCAGCTACCAAGAAAATCTTAGCTTGTACTGGTGCCTTTGAATCAGTATCTAATTCGGATGAATCCAAATCTTCCCAGGTTGCCATCATGCTTTTCTTGTTTTCTCTGTTCTTTTTTGGTTTTCTTTTCAATAATGGACATTCAGATTTGTATTGTCCTGGTTTATTGCATTCATAGCGGATGACCAATGTTTTCTCATTCTTACCTTCATCTTTGCCATTATTCTTGAAAGAAAACTCTTTGTTTCCTTTTTCTTTATTTTTCCACATGCATCTGATCTTCCTCGAGATAAAGGATAACTCATCATCTTCTTCACTCGAATCTTGTTCTGATTCACTGGAGTCGTCATTCTTGACTTCCCCGATCTTCAACAATTTTGATGATGAACTTCTCCTCCTTTGAATCTTGTGATTCTTTTTTTCAGCCTTCAATGCTATAGATTTATCTCGTTTGAGTTTATCTTCAGCATCGAGTTCAACTTCATGTATCTTCAAAGATCCAAGCAATTCATCAAGCTTTAACATGCTCAAGTCCTTGGCTTCTTGTACAGCGGTGACTTTTGGTCTCCATCTTTTCGGTAGACTTCTGAGAATCTTCCAAACATGATCTTGATTATCATAAACTCTGCCAAGAGCTTTCAGTCCATTGACGATAGTTTAAAATCCTCCAAAGATCTGATCGATAGACTCCTCTTCCTTCATCTTGAGCAGCTCATACTGGTGTACAAGAATGCTTATCTTGGATTCCTTTACTTGATTGGTGCCTTTGTGTGCAGTGGATAGAGTACCCCACATCTCTTTTGCAGTGTCGCATCCGTGAACTTTATCGTACTCACTTCTTCTTAGGGCATAACTTAGGAACTGCTTGGCTTTTGAATTTATCTGGAATCTTACTTTTTGCTCAGCTGACGATCTCGTACGTGGAATGGCATTCCCTTCATCATCTATCGATGTATACGGTCCATTCTTTGTAATCTCCCAAAGATCAATATGAGTAGATTCAATGAAAAGTTGCATCCTGTCTTTTTAATAATGGTAGTCTGCCTCTTCTTACTTTCTGCTTCTTCTTACTTTCTTCCGTCTTATTTTCTACCGCTGCTTCTACTTCATCTTACCTTTTTAATATTATTATTATTTGATTTTCATGAAAATTATTAATCGTGAAGTCATTTTGACTTAACACACAAGTACATTGTAAGTAAAAGAAGAGAAACAACCTGATGTTTAAGGTGGGTCCTTTAGCTTCTGAGGAACGTTTAGCTCATACCCATGCTTTGGTGAGGTAATTCGCACTCCGTAGTCCACTTGAAACATTAGCAACAAATGCTCTCTCCATGGAATCATTAGTCAAGGGATTCATTGCTCGTTCAAACTCAATGCATGCATCATCAACAACAATATCATGCATATTAACTCATAGGAGCGAATAGTTCTTATAGGGGTGCTTCATAGGTTCATACATATTGAAGCTGACCTGTTGATCTCCTACCTGCATGGTGATCTTACCTTCATGCTGATCATAGTAATAGCAGCCCTAAAAAAGGGTAGCCCGAGAATTAAGGAGGTATCCTGCACAACTTTACAAGACATATCAAGCACATAAAAATTAGTTGGAAAAACCAAACCTTTGAGCTAGACAAAAATGTCCTCTATAATTCCCACTGGATGCCTCAAGGATCTATCAGCCAATTGTAACACAACAGATGTGGGCTTGAGGCTCTTAACTCCTAACGATTGATAGACAGACTTAAGCATCACATTAATTGCTGCCACTAGATCCAACAACGCTCTTCCTATAATAACTTTCCCTATAGTGCATGGAATGGTGAAAGATCCAAGGTCTTGCACTTGACAGGTATTTGAGGTTTAAAAAGGGCTGACACATTTGAGCTCACTTGGACTCTCTCATTGGGCCTAAACTTCCTCTTGTTTGTGCATAAGTCCTTAAGATATTTAGCATAGGCCGGAACTTTTTTCACTAAATCAAGCAAAGGAACGTTCACTTTGACTTTTCCAAACAAATATATTATATCATTTTCATGCTTAATTTTAATCATACGCTTTCTCATTAAATATGAATTAGGAAAAGGAAGGTATTGAAGATTTACCTCCTTAGCTTTGTCGTCATGCTCGCTCAATTCTTTATGCTTTTGTGTTGGTGCTTTTTCCTTGGATTTCTCTAAAGTAACTCCTTTGTTCTTTGATGTAGACTTCCTTTCGTTCAATAATGATTCTTTCTTAAAACTTTTAGATTTCTCAATTTGCTCCTTTGGTTGAGACGCTTCTTCACTCTCAATCTCCTCATCACATGCTTCTTCTTCTTGATGATTGAACCTCACTTGTTTCTCACTTTAGAGAGCAATTGCATTGAGACTTTTTGGATTCGTCACAGTGTTAGAAGAATTGTTCCACTTCTTCTTGCTTGGTTCTCACTCATGTTGTTGGACAACTAAGTTCCATATGAGTTGATGTTTTCTACTTTGGTCTGCCATTGCTCCATTCTCTTTTCTAAAGCATTGAATCAAATAGCAATTTTAGAGGAATCCTGCTGAATGAGATTGGATACTGCATTGAATTGATTGTCCTTCATCAAGGTCATCATATTGTGTAACAATTGATTGGTTTCTTTTTTGGTTGGGACAGTCAAAGCTTGCTGTTGGTTGGGGAACTAGTTAGTGGAAGTACCAACTCCTCCTCCTTGTTGAAATCTATTTGGAGCTCTACCCTCTTCATTCCTCCAACTAAATCTAGGTTTGGCCTTTCATTCCTCATTATAAGTGTTAGAGTAGGAGGCTCATTTCTGATTTTTCTTCCTAGGTACACTACGGACACCTCCTCATACCAACCTGGTCAAACACTGGATGTGTGCATTACCTACCCACAAGTATCACAACTGGGTGCGATAAGATCCATGCAAGATGATGGGCATTGCACATTCATGTTCTTCAATTTGCCAGTGATGAAAGATGATTGTGAAGTGATTCTATTTTCCAATGAGTTAACCTTAGACTCCAAACTCTCCATTCATTTAGCTTGGGCTGTTGAAGCCCCCAACTCATGTACTCCCCTGGTATCCCTCACACTCTACTGTGGAGGATTCAGGGCATCTCCTTGATCAAATTCCATGCTTCTGAAGCTGTAAGATCAATCAAAGAACATCCCAATGCTACTTCCAACATTCCTTTCTCTTAACTTTTCAACCCATCGTAAAAGTATTGCACTAACTACTCATCTGGTATCTGGTGATGTGGGCATCTGGATAGTAGATCCTAAAAGCGATTCCAATAATTGTAAAGGGATTCATCATAATCTTGCCGAGATGAATAGATCTCCTTCCTCATCGATGAAGTTATGGATGTTGAAAAATATTTCTTCAAGAAAGCTTTCCTCAAATTTGCCCAGCTATAGTAGGCATTTGCCACATGCCTTGGGAGACTCATATACCACTTCCGTGCTTTTTCTTATAGTGACAAATGAAAAACCTTCCATAGAACTAGATCAAGGGAGGCTCCTACTAGTTTCATACTTTGACAGATCATAGACAAGGATTGTAAATGCATGTAGGGATCCCCTCATGTCAAGCCATGAAACTTAGGAAAGGAATTATTAAGTAATTCTTTCATTTCAAAATTAACATCAAAATTAGGGCAAGCAACAGTAGATGGATCATAGTTCACATCAAAGATTATTGCTTCCCTAATGGTTCTCCGTTTTTGATTTCCATTATTCTCTCCTACTCTCTCATGCCCCCCATTTCCTTCAATATCTCCACTTCTAGGTTGGTTCGCATGAAAGTTAGGATTTTGTATAAAAGCTGGATTCTTAGTCATGATAACTCTTTCTCTCGACTCACTTCCACTAGTTGGCTGATTTGACTCCTCTTCCTCAACTACCTTACTTCTGTCTCTTATTCTTTCCTCTCTTTTCTAAGCTTCCTTAAGCATCTTTCAATTTTGGGTTAGAAAGGAGCAAGTCTAGTCCTAAGGGGCATGCACAGAAACAATTCAAATAAAAGAAATTGTAACAAAATTGACTCACAAGCACACAAAATCAAATAAAAGGTGAGATGTGAAGGATGCGAGTGTATGGTGTGTAAAAGTATGTATGAAGGTGTGTATGTATGGAAAAATGATAAACATGAAAAATCCAACTGTGAAAGTAAGCTTTTGTTTGTGTTTTCAAAATTTATGCTATGCAAAGAAATTAAAAACCTATACAATTGACAAGTATGAAATTAAACTATAAAAAAATGTAAAAGAAAAAAGTTTCTATTATCAACGATAGACAAAAATGACAACGGCTAACCTAAAGAAAACCAATTGCTTGGTTCCCCGACAACAGCACCGTTTTGATCCGCAGTTTGTCTTTGGGTTAATCCTTTGGTAACCGAATCAAAAATTTAATTCTAAGAATTGCAATATAGAGTGCAACCTCAGGTTGTCTCACTTAATCGAAACCTAGTGCAAATGACCTAAGCTAGCCTAATTGTCAAGAAATGCAAACTAAATTGGTAAAAAGGGGGGTTTTTGATCTTTGATAAAACTTAACTAAATTGAACAAATTAAAAGAAAAGTATATAAAAGGTTTGTTTGGATTTTTGGGAAAGAAAATAAAAAACTGAAACGGTGATCAAATATGATAAAATTCTCTTGAAAATGAGCTTTGGCTATCATAGTTCAAAACAAATCTTTTCAGGAGCAAAAATCACTAAGTTTTCAAATGATGAACCTTAAAGAACTCTTTAAGTCCAAGTTTTTAATCAATGAAATCCATTTCTTAAAACCTTGTTAAATGCATCTTAGTGTGTGTTAATGAATAAGTTAATGCAAGTGGTCAATTTGGATCAAGCATAATCTCAATATCAAACACAACTAGGCAGATAAAAGAGAGTTAACAGAATCACTAAAAAAACATATATGAGACTTCATATATTAAAGGTCCAAGTTCTACATAAACAAATCCATAACACAATACATTATTCAACCTTGATTAAAGGACATCATTTCAGGAACCCTCACAACTGTAAGTAAACTGATAGCATCCATGGCAGTAGTAGCAGATGATGAAGGTGAAGATGAAAAATGGATAGGATTGATGGATGAAGATCGAAAATGAGAGAGATGAGAGGAGCAAGTGTGGTCGGCTGGGGAAGTTGAGTGTTGTCTCTCCCCCGATGATGTCTCAGTGGGTCGGGTCAAATAATGAGAGATTTTTCCAAATATGGTTCGGGTTTGTGACGATTTGCCTCGGCGACAAATAAGTTCACCACGGTGTACTTTTCCCGAAAGGATTTTGCTCTTCGCTGGATTCTTCGCTGTGGTGAAATAATTAATTTTCGCCACTGCAAACTTTTCCTGAAAGCTCAGCCTAGATTCTTCATGTTTTGCCGCGGCGATAGGTCTGTTTTGCCGCGGCAAATCTCTTGTAGCACCTTTGCTCTTATTGTCTTCATTTCAGCATATTGACTCCCTTCTCCTTGAGGTTCCTACAATCAATAATAACAATCTGCAGTATTAGTTGTTCTAAGAAATATTAATAATATAATTAATACCAATTTGTAACAATTTTTCCTATCAAATTGCATAAGATAAAAGTACACATTCAAGGATGAATTTAAGCACAAAATCAAGAATTAGGAGTCAAAAAGTATAGTTAAAGCCATGGAAGTGTCGCCACTTTATATAGTAAACTTAGGTTCAATCAGCTAGATATATGGAATTAATGCAAGAGACTTTTGACCGTCTTAAGTAAGATCAGAGAAAGGATTTTGAACAGTTGAATTATATGTAGAAATCTTTGCCTAAAAACCATGAAGCTCTTTATCTCATATTGGTAGAGAAATAAGATTTGAAGAAGTACTTTAATGCACTAAAGACATACTCTTCACAAATTAAATAGAAAGCTAAGATTAGATGGAATCAAGAAGAAGACAGGAATACAAATTTTTTTTATCATAATGTGATATATGGAAGAAGAAATAACAATAAGATCCCATCTCTTAAAGATAACATGTGGAATCTGGTGAATGATCAACTACAACTAAACAAATTTGTTATAGAGCATTTCAAAAATATATTAGGAAGCAATAACCAAGTCGGTAATATTTCTCAAGATCTAACAGAGAACCTCAGTAATTTGGCTTCTTATGAAAAAATCTAAATAATAACTAGGAACTTATTACTCAAGAGATTAAAGAAACCTTATTCTCATTCTCTCCTGATAGGGCCCCCAGTGCTAAGGGCTTCAGTGCAAGCTTTTTGTAAGCTACTTAGGAGCTAACTAATAGTAGGGGAACTAAAAATTTCAAAGAGTTCTTTAAGAATGGGAAATTGCTATTAGAACCTAATAAAACTACTATGAACTTGGTCCCCAAATTAGCTATTCCTTCAACATTCAATGACTATATGCCTATAACTTGTTGCAATGTCATTTAAAAGAAAATTTCTAAGATTTTTGCCAATAGATTGAAAATGACACTTACTAAGCTCATTAACCCACTTCAAGATGCTTTTTGTAGTGACAAGAGCATTGGTGTTAATATATTATTATTTCAAGGATTGTTCGAAGGTTATGAAACCAAAAAACTTGATAATTGTGCTTTGCAAATTAACTTTACAAAAGCATTTGATTCTATGAATTAGGAGTGCCTATTGAGTACTCTAGGAGTCATAGGACACCCAGAGAAGTTTATTAAGTAGATGAAAGTATACATTATCACTTTCTGTAACATCCCGGTTCCTGCGGGAAGGGTAAAATGGGAATTTTAAGTGATCAGTGAGGGGTTAGAAATGCTATTACATATTCATACCTTGTGTGACATATTTGTATTGTGAAAAATGACATTGTTGCACATGAAAATATTGTACATGCATACATTGACATTCCCGGT
>JAOTAZ010102235.1:0-10532 GCA_025629785.1 Erythroxylum oxycarpum
ACGAGTTCGAATCGTGACCAAAGAGGACAATACCGATTTGTGTTGGATGCCGCGGTATAACCCGCAAACACACGCCGGGGTATAACCTCCAAATACCTATGGGTGGGGTGTGGGGTCCAACATCCTTAGCAACTCTAAACTTCCTAAATCCTTGTGGATTGAAGCTTTTAAAAGGCAGTGTATATATTAAATCGAGTTTCAACCAAGGTTATTTCTAAAAAACCATTTGAGTTATGGAAATGTTCGAAATCAAGTTTGCAACATATACATATTTGTCTGAAGTAAGAGTTTATAATCCACAAGAAAAGAAATTAGATCCAAGGACTATAAGTGGATATTTCATTGGATATGTTGAAAAATCCAAAGGGTACAGATTTTATTGTCCATCTCATATTACTAGGTTTGTGGAATCAAGAAATGCAAAGTTTCTTAAGAATGACTTGATCAATCGGAGTGATCAATCTCAGGACTTAGTTTTGAGAAGGATCATTGTGAAATACAAACTCCTATTTTAAGTAATAGATTAATTGTCATCATAGCATCCCTCAAAGTCAAACGGCTGTTGAACAACCAATCATTGAAGTTCCATAGGTTGCTGATGACAATCTAGTAGATCCGATTGTTCAGCAATCACCAGAGGTTGTTGAGCAACCAGTTGTACAAGCTCATCCTTAGGAGGGAGCTAATACAACATTAAGAAGATCAAGTAGAGAGAGGAAATCAACAATACCTAGTGATTACATTATGTATTTACAAGAAGTTGACTATAATATTGAAGCCAAAAATGACGCTAAAATATTTTCACAAGCTATAAGTTACAATGAATCTCATTTGTGGTACAATAACAAGGTAGATGAGATAAATTCTATGGCATCTAACAAAGTCTGAGATCTGCCTAATGGTGCAAAGGCCATTGGATGCAAATGGATCTTCAAGACAAAAAAGGACTCATTAGGCAACATTGAAAGATATAAAGCTAGATTTGTTGTCAAATGATTTACTCAACAAGAGGGAATCAATTACACGGAAACCTTTTCTCATGTATCTAAAAAAGATTCCTTACGAGTGATTATGACATTAGTTGCTCATTTTAATCTAGAACTACATCAAATGGAAGTGAAAAAAGGGTTCTTAAATGGAGACCTAGAGGAAGAAGTTTTTATGAAACAATCGGAAGGATTCTCCCCTAATAATAGTGAACATTTGGTATGTAATCTTAAGAAATCCATATATGGATTGAAACAAGTCTCCCGTCAACGGTATTTGAAATTTCGTGATATCAACTCTTCATATGGTTTTGTAGAGAATATTATGGATCAATGCATATATCAGAAAGTTAGTGGGAGTAAACTTTGTTTCTTTGTTCTATATGTGGATGATATTTTACTTGCCACCAATGAAAAGGGTTTGCTATATGAGGTGAAATAGTTTCTTTCTAAGAATTTTGATATGAAGTGTATAGGTGAGACATCTTATATCATTGGCATTAAGATCCATAGGGATAGATCTCAATATATCTTAGGTTTATCCCAAGAAACTTATATCAATAAGGTCTTAGAAAGATTTTGGAAGAAAAATTGTTCACCGAGTATAGCACTATTGTGAAGGTTAATAGGTTCAATTTGAACTAGTGCCCAAAAAATGAGCATAAAAGGGAATAAATAAAAAATATTCCATATGCTTCTATAGTATGGAGCCTAATGTATGCTCAGGTTTTACGAGACTTGACATTGTATTTGTTATTAGAATGTTAGGAAGCTATTAGAGTAACCTAGGTATAGACCAGTGGAGAGTTGCCAAAAAGATGATAAGGTACTTTCAAGGAACCAAAGATTACATGCTTATATATAGACGAATTGAGAATCTTGAAGTAGTTGGATACTCGGATTCAGATTTTTCTGGTTGTGTTGATTCACGAAAGTCAACATTTAGATATGTGTTTATGATTGCCAATAGAGCCGTATCCTGGAGGAGTTCAAAGCAGACCTTAACTGCTACTTCTACCATGAAGGTTGAGTTCATTTTTTGTTTTGAGGCTATCTCACATGGTGTATGGTTGAAGAGTTTCATATCCAGGCCTAGAATTGTGGATTCTATTTCTAAGTCATTAAGAATGTACTGTGACAATTCAGCTGCAGTTTTCTTAGCCTAAACAACAAGAATGATAGTCGAAGTAAGAACATCGACATTAAGTATTTGGCTATTAAGGAACGTGTTAAAGAGAATAAGGTGGTCATTCAACGTATTAACACTTAATGATTATTGATTCTTTAACAAAAGTCATGCCACCAAAGAATTTTAAGGATCATGTTTTTAGAATGAAACTCAGTTCCATTGTATGATTTATTTTATGTACTTTTATGAAACTCTTATTAATTTTGTTATTTTCTCATTTTTATTTTGAGAATTACAACTATTATGGATCTAGAATAAACATAAATATTTATTCATTCAATTAAAGTGGAATAAGAAATAAGATGCATTGTGATATATGGAAGATAATACTTACATTTAAAAAACTCATCGTCATAATTTATACATTTAGTTTCTTTAATTGAGTAGAGGTTTTATGACTTTTAGATTATATATACGACTGAAGTGAGAGGCTGATATTTGTTGATTTCCTTATAATAGATTGTGTTTGTTCAATTTGAAACCTTATGTCCTTCTACTACAAACCATCATGTCCTTCTGTTGTTTTGATAGAAGACAACAGAGAATATAAATTATGTGCAATGAAGTAATGAGTCCCTAAGTTTGACATTTTCTTATATATCATCTTACCTACTTGAACCTCTCTCAACGCCAATGGCAGGTAATTCATAGACGTAGTTAGGTGGGATCTAGTGGTGCAAAAATTTGAGCCCTCCTATCTTAAATTTCTAGCTCCCCCGGCAGGTATTATGAGATCTAAATTTTGCATTTCCATTTTGTTTATCATAATAGACATATATATCGATTCTTTTCATGTCTTACACATGCCCGTATACTACCTTGTAACATGGGGGTTTGAGTGAGAGAGACAGAGAAATTCAAGTTAAAGCTGTAGAGTGAGAGTGAGAATGTGCGGTCAAAGATATAATTTTTTTCGAACAGGCGAATGCCGCCGGCGGTAATGAGTGCCGTGGGTCGTTTACAGTTGGAAGGTTAATGCATTGTCTAATTCTTGTGGCGGGTGTCTATTAAAATGGAGACTTTAGGGGTTCCCAAACTCAAACCCACCCCAACCCCCAAAAGGCCCAAAAGCACACTGACGTCATCTCCTCTTCCAAGGCCCAAAACCCTAAAACCTTCTTGTTTCGTAAACATAATTGAAACTCCTCAGTCTTCATCTCTCGTGCCTCCGGTGTTCTCTCTATCTCCAATCTCTTGTAAGTTTAACCGATTGTTCTGCCTGGTTAGCGAGAGAATGCTAAGTGAATTATGAGTTCAAATAGCTTACTTTCCCTTTATTCTTTCAGAAGTATTAGAGAGCAAGAAGAGTTAGATTTTGGTGGTGGGTATTCAAAGTTTCAGTAATGCCTGACGTACAACCTCTCGTCAATGATTTTATAAACAAGCTTAAGAAAAGGTGAACTTGTTTTCAATTGTATATGTTCTCATTCTGTGCAGAATGGTTTCTCTTATCTCACTTGGTTGGCTTTTTGGTACATGGAAGCAGGCAGATAGAGGGTTCGCAGGCCACGTCAAAGCTTACAGCGGAATTGCTACGCTCAGTGATTTCACAAACTCGAGTGCCTTACACCAATCAGGCTGGAGCTTTAATTGATGCTGTGAAATCTGTTGGAGCGCAACTAATTGCTGCTAATCCTCTTGGTTTGTTATTCTGTTAGTTGCTTTTCAATTAGGAGTCGATAGCTTTGCCTTAGACGCGTTTTTTGCTGCTATAGCTTTCTTGACCGTTTTTATGGGATTGATTCTATAAAGCTGTTGGTAGCAGTGGAACTAACTTCCAGGTTAAAGATGTCGGGGCACCGTTTTTATGTGATCTGAAATTATTCTTTTGCGAGGTGGATGGATTTGCTAGTTCCATTCATACTTTTACAATTCATTGCTGCAGAGCTCGCAGTAGGTAACATTGTGAGGCGTGTTTTGAACATCATCAGGGACGAGGATATATCTCTAACCACAGCTGCTATTGGGGGCTTGAATTTATCATCTGTAAGTGATGACGATGATGATGATGGTGAGGGAGATAATCAACCAGTTCTCTCAGCAGCTGCAGTTGCTGCTGCTGCAAGAAGCACTTTACGTGCACCTTCCTTGCACACCCTACTGGAGGAAACTCCTGTGTCAGCAGCTATTCCTCATGCTTCATCATCAGGGGGTGAATCTGATGGAAAAAGCAAATGTATGTTACTAAATTCCATATTTGAAACTTGTTTTTTCATTTCATTATGTACGACATCATATCTGTTGTTTTCTCATTGGAACGACAACCATGCAACCAAGATTCTTTAGTTTATCTGGCTAATCTTCACTGCTTTATGCTAGAGATCAGTTGCGTACTGTATTTTTATGCTTACAATCGAAATAAACATTCATGTTTTAACTATGATATCATTAGTTAAGTAATTTTTTACATGCTATAACAATTTATTTCATCAGTAGATAGCACGTCTCTTGATACCTTGGTAAGTTGATATTTTTTCTTTCCTCCATAGCAGCTGCTGATAAAGGTTCAAGAAGTAAAAGGCTGAAACATAATGTCATCGAAGCAGTTAATGAACTTATTCAAGTAATATCAACTTGTCATGAAGTGATTGCAGAACAAGCTGTTGAGCATATTCATCAGAAGTAATTTTCCCTTTTTGATCTTTGGTCTGTTAAGTTCATTGTGTGTGTAAACTTCCATGTATTCTCTCTCTCTGTCCTGAGTTGCATGGGGTGCGTGGTGAGATCGGGTTGGAGGGAAGTGGGACTTTCATGTTTGAAGCAAATTCCATAATGGTTTTCAGCTACTGCTCTTCAATTATCTTTTGCTGTTTACTACAGAATAATCACCAGCAACTTTTCATCTTTGTCCTGAATTTCAGTTGTATTAAGTTTAGCTGATTGATACTTCTCATATTATTTTTAGTTTCATTTTCAGCAGGTTCAATTTTTCATTTATTTTCTGAGGCTAGAGACTTGGAGAATACTAAAATGTTGAAGTTTGCCAATGAATTAGACATGCCTGAATTTAACTTGTGGATTGCTGCATATTATGTTAAATTTGAGAAATATTTTCCTGATAACGATACAATAAGCATAAAATTCTTGGCAACAATTCAATGTTAAAAAAGCTCCCTGATCAATACGGTAATTTCTGACCACTGTCTATGAGTGAAGGATCTAAGATACTGCTCCCAATGATACGTAACCAGTCAAGCATACTTGTATTTCTGTTTTATATATGCATGTACTCAATTTGTGCTATTCATAACTATGCACTATTTTCTACAGTTTGTGACTCTATTACCTTGCAGTAGGTTAGCAAGCTTATTCAAAATCACATTAGTATACCTGTTTTATGTGCTAACCACTTGCTAAATCTATGTTCAGTGAAGTGATTCTGACTTTAGGCAGTTCAAAAACAGTATCGAAATTTCTTTGTTTCGCAAAGGAGAAGAAAAGGTCATTCCGAGTTTTTGTTGCAGAGGGTGCTCCAAGGTTTGTACTAGATGACAAATATTGAGTTGTATAGGGAATTTCACTTTATTATTTAGTTAGAAATGTTCTCACTGCTAGCTATTCTTCAACTAGATATAAAGGGCATGCTTTTGCAAAGGGGCTGGTGGAAAAAGGTTTACAGACTACTCTGATTACCGACTCTGCAGTCTTTGCCATGATTTCCCGGGTGAACATGGTATGATAAAGTCTCCTATTTCCCGTGCCTTTTATCTTGGGCGAAGGGAGTTTCACACATTTCCTGAATTTTCGGTATGAAGGTTATTGTAGGAGCTCATGCCGTGATGGCCAACGGTGGTGTAATAGCACCCGTTGGTATGAATATGGTCGCACTTGCAGCTCAAAAGCATGCTGTCCCTTTTGTAGTGCTTGCTGGAAGTCACAAGGTAATCTTGCACAAGTTCAGCTCTGTTTGACATATGAATTATGTGGAATAGCAGATCAATTGAATGCAGACAGAGAGTGTGAGAGAGAAAGTGAGGAGATGTCTCATAAATGACAAATATTTACTGGTTTCTTAGATATTGGTGGTGGTAGATGGAAAGATTTTGAGACTCATCTACTTTAAACAATTAAAATTTTTGCAGTATATCCCTTTATGCGTCTGGAATTAGTAGTTCAGCTCCTTTTGAACCCTTTTGTTTGCTATAAATGAGTGACTGATGGTAATTTTTGCGACAGTTGTGCCCTCTGTATCCTCACAACCCAGAGGTCTTATTGAATGAGTTGAGATCCCCATCTGAGCTTCTTGATTTTGGAGAATTCTCAGATTGCTTAGATTTTGGCAGTGGTTCTGGCTCTCCTCTCCTTCACATTGTCAATCCGACTTTTGATTATGTACCGCCACACCTTGTTAGCCTCTTCATTACTGATACGTAAGTTCAGATGCTTTTGGTAATTGCATGAGGAAGTTTTGTTGAGGTTGGTAAGTACATGAATGGATCATTCATATATAGTTTGTTAACTAACTTCGGACGACCTTCACAGTGGAGGGCACAACCCATCATACATATATAGGCTCATTGCTGATTATTACTCTGCTGATGATTTGGTGATACAAAGAAGACCTACTTCAGGAAGCTGAGTTCATCCAACTTGTATCCAACTGGTTGACATTTCTTTCTTCCTTGCTCACTCGAAATGATCGATCAATAAGAGCTTACACCATTACTGTCTGAATGCATTTCTTCAATTTCCTTGCAGGAAACAATCCTGAATCAGCTTGGGGCATGGCACATTGGAGAACACCATTAATGCTGAGAAAGGTGGAGCTATTGAGTCCGAAAGAGGGGAACACTGAAGCTGGTTCGTTTTTTATAATCACAATAAAGCAGAGCAGTAACATCAATTGCCTTTTGTAATGACGGATAAACGAACGGTTCCATTGTTGGGACGCTTTGAGAATGTTTGTGACATAGACTCGAGTAAATTGACCTGTTCTGCTTTGAAACATTAGACTTGTTTGCAAAGTTAACGGTTCTTTATATAAATGGCATATGAAGCTATGGTTGTTTCTGAATATTGCACTTTTATGTAATGATTTTAGCTTCAAAATGACTAATGATTTTATGAACATAAGGGAACAGCTAATCTATGCAGAAGTAAATGATCTTGAAAATTAAATGGTTCACACTCGAGCTAAGGCTTCACAACTACTTGAGAACAGTGTAAAAGGCTTCACAATTACTTGCGAACAGTTAAGGACTAACCATTCATGCTTACAAATTGACTGAGGATAACAATTATCACTGATGTGCTACGTCGAACCAGAAGTAAACAGAAGTTCGTGTATAAATGACTCGAACCCGCTGTAATGAAAGGTCCCCATTTGTAAGGACAGCCTTGGCACCTCCCTCAATTCGAGTTTGAATAACCGAAACACCATCACAATCAGTCTTCAGCGAGGAAGCGAGGATTTTACACCCACTCGCTGTACTGACTATAGGGCATGATAGATAATCCAGAGGGTTCGACTCGCACTGAAGTACACAGCCATCAATGGTTAGCCTTCCACTTCTATGGAGCAAGCAGCAACCCAGCTCAGCCTTCACGGTTAAGTTTGACAGTTTACAAGTTGACATGAATTCCAGTGCACTGCGCAAATAAAAACCAACCATATTCTGCAGCTTACCATTGGCAGAAGAAAAAAAATCAAGCATGATAACTATAGGAGAAGTCAACTCTATAGAGTTCAATGTCAAAACCTCAAATAGATACAAATAGCAATTCTTGGATCCAGACATCAGAGTACCCCTATTACATGCAGGAATTAAGAGAATCACCTGGTATCAATGCATAACACTATAACAACGATGGTTTCTTTTTTTCATTTTTCTTTTTTGATTGTGGTGGGTTGGAATATGAGAACTCATACTAACAGTTCTACAAATATCATCGTTCATTTTAAGAATTTTCTGTGATGGCACAACGACAAGGCAACTCCATATATCAACATCTAGCAGCAGAACATCATTTTACAAAAACTTCCATACCTGTCTGAACCTCGGGAGCACAACAGTGTTGTTTCATCAGGGAGCTCGCCTCCACCAATCTAGATGACTCAATTGACTTAGAAACTGCTCGTGATGGAATATACAAACTACACTAAGTAATCTTATTTTCTCCTAGTACGATACAGGAGTGGAGATCCTCTGCCTAATTTTACTCTGTCAAACCCTGTCCAATGCCCTTGGACAGTCTCTAAACTTATGTCCAATGGCCAAAACGTCATTTTGGATATTGGACAGGGTTTTAAAGAGTAAAATTGGACAGATCTGAACTCATGATACAGAAGATGAGGTCATTCCCTATCGCCCAGAGCAATTACATGTGTATACACATACGAATATTATAATACCCATCTCCTATGTCATTGTTTCTACAATGTAACCATGTTTCTCACCACTGGTAAAAGGAAGTAGGAAATGAGAAAATATATGAAGAAACATAGAAAAACCATAAGGAACTCATAACATGCAACTTTTCCGAAGAGATACTTGACAGATTTTGGAAAATAATTGGGGTGTACTTTAAATTTTAGCTTGTCAAACATAGCGACAACCCTCGCATAGAAATTTTAAAAATATGGGTATAATGTTAACCTCAGCAGGGAGAATCATGAAGTAGGGGCCCAAACTGAGAGAACAAAAAAAGCTGGCATGATAAACTTACGGCTAGTTCTATCTTAAGATGGCATATGACTCGGTCTTTCCAGATTCAGCATACAAGGTACCTCTGAACCCACCTATGAGGTATTTGTCTGAACAAGAAGCATTTAAAAACTCGAAAATGTGTAAGCAGGAACATACCAGGCAAAGAGGTTTCTTTATTTGAATATTTGAAGCAAGGTGACTGCCACCTGCTGCAATTAGAATAGTATCACCAGGCCTATAAAGAAAAAGTTTTACAGTTAGCTTTGAATCCCAATTTTCTATATCTTTTGACCCAAAAACACACATATGCAAAATGCCACTGGGCATACCTAGCAGCAGACACAGCTGTCTCAATGCTGGGGAAAACTCCAGGCTCTGAAAAATCTTTGACAGATCGATCTACTCTGAGCCACAGTCGAGGATGACAAGCCAAGAATTGCCATCTGTGGCAAACGAGGGCGGTGTTATACCGATCTGCAAACTAAATACAATTTGTGACACAACCAGAACAAATACATTTGGTACTGGATATACATGCAAGGTTCAGCATCCAATCTGTATAACAATAAGTAACTAAACTATGAGCGACCAATTCAATTAGGAAATGTTCCTACCATTAAGCAAATACTCATCTAAACCCTATTTTCCACGGCTTTCCCCATTTAGCTTTTTTTTGCAAGAAATGATCAGCCTCATGTCCTAACACGCAAACCCAGATCGATTGCTTTAATATCTTCAACCGCAATTCGTTCTCAGTTGGAACAGTGGCTCGAGTCAAACCTTACCCAATTTAAATGAGTTATAATTCTTTAGAATTAGAACTTCGATAGCTGAAAAATGTGTACACACACAAAAAACAGAAAATTGTAAACCAAGCGGGTTTCTTAACTACACCAAAGCTCTCTTATTCCTCCTAGATAAAGACCTATTGACATATTGAACTCAGAACAATCGGCTACTGTTTGCTCAAAAACTACAAAGACTGAATCTTTGTTCACACATTACCTAAATAGTTAAATGGGTTGACAACAAAAGAGCTAATTACATGAATTTATGGAGTATAAAATAAAAAGACCTTAGAGAAAATAACTAAAAAACAAAACTGGATCACCGTGCAAAGCCAAAGAAGTAGAATTGAGGAAGAAAAAGAGAGAGTGCGAGACCTGGAATAGGGGGTAAGAAACTGAAGATGTGCATAAGACAACCATCGTCTAAATTACTGATAGGGCAACTGTAATTGTAATAGTTACAAGAAGTTGAAGAAGACGAAGACGACTTGTTATTCCTCTTCTTTCTTAGTCTCCGATTCTCCATCTCTCCAACTGCAACACAATCCTCCATTTCCATTCTCCTTCCTTACCTTAAAACCAATGAATAAACGAATGAACGAATACCAGAGGAGGGGAACTGAATTGAAGGGATTTTGAGAGACCGACCCATAAACAAACAAACAACCAAACAAAAACCCCTCACCCTCACCCTCACCCTCACCCTCACGCTTCTTCCTCACTATTATTTCTTTCTTTATTTTCTCTACAGTCACCGCACGCCACACGAATGTGGAGAACAAATCAATGCGTTGGGCTTATGGGCTCCTGGATAAGGCCCGCTGAGTCTGGGCTCAAATGATTGTCTAATATTCAATAATTAAAAAACTCAATAACCGTAAAAATTTTAAACAGTAGTTCAGTTTTTAACTTTTTAATTTAT